>VZTO01012366.1:7171-22865 GCA_013400615.1 Syrrhaptes paradoxus
CTTTACAGTGAGGGTGACAGAGCACTGGAACAGGCTGCCCAGAGAGGCTGTGGAGTCTCCTTCTCTGGAGACATTCAAAACCCGCCTGGATGCGTTCCTGTGCGATCTGATCTAGGTGTTCCTGCTCTGGCAGGGGGATTGGATTAGATGATCTTTCGAGGTCCCTTCCAATCCCTAACATTCTGTGAATCTGTGATTCTGTGATTTAATTTTGGTTTTGGAGTTTTTTGAGTTTTGTAACTCAAATTAAATTAAAGAAAGGTCGGTTAAGCTTTCTTTTAAAAGCTTGTAACTTAAGCTCTACTTGATTTCATGAGCTTAAGACAGAATGGACTAGTAGAATACCCTCTCAAATAAATTTATGAAATAGTAATTCTATAATGCAAGACCTCAGAAATCACAAAACTGTTTTCAGTTTAACAGAGTGGTTTCTAAGACATTCAAATTTTTGTGAATCTAGCTTTGTTGGACTTTACCTATCACGGTAGTCAATCAACAGAACATTGTAAATCTGAGCCTTTTCAACAATGTACATAGCTGACCTTGCTTTGATCTACGGTTTTACTGCTTGTTGCTATCTATTAAATTTTTAAGCCTTTTGTTTCAATTAATTTATTTCACCTTTTTTTCCCCATCATACTCTCAAGAAAATGGCTATAGGACTCCTCTTTATATCTGCAGTGATACAATCAATTAATATTCCTACAAATAATTTGATTTGACTTTTAAAGAATGATTATATCAACACTTTCAATTGCTTTTGGGGGCTGTCACCAAAGCTTTTGTAGCAGAAAAATCATTGTTTAGCTATTAAACCTCCATCCAGTAAAATAAAAAAAATAGTGTAGTTGAAAGTTAATGTCTGTGTGATGGATCATGTAAGAGGAAAGAATGAGAAGGGTTCCCAATCCTTATTATTAGAGATTACTAAACCATTAAGAAAAACACAAACATCTCTCTAACACATTAACAATGACTTAAAGAATCATATTCTCTCACTGCTGTTTAATGAGAATTTCTTAAGAGATTCAATGGATGGTTCTGCTTAAGCTTTTACTTTGCATTATGGTTTCAGGATAATATATAGCAATAAATATTGGTTGTACTAATATTCTTAGCATAATAGCTTCACAAGCATACCACAGTAAAGATACCACTAACACTGACAGTAGAGCTTTAGGAATAAGAAATTCCCATGGAATTCAAAAAAAGGCCCACACGCAGACTTTCTGCTTTACATCATTGCAAATTTATTTGGATCCTAGGTAATTTTCTTTTCCACTCTCCAGGGTATATAATAAATAAGTTTTGTCAATAAACAAATAATTTAATCTATTAATTTTTATTGCTTTCCTTCTAGTAGTCCAATGGCAAATTACTATTTATACATTCAACTGCCCAAACAGAGAAACACTGGTAATATTTCTTGCATTTTTTCCAAGTAGTCTGTCAACTGTTAACATATTTATGCTTTGTCCATTAGTGTGATACTTCTGCGTGCTGCAGTTGACCCCCCCCCAAGTCTCTTCTACTGAAATGATGTAGAAAACCATCTTCTCTGAGTCTGATGAACGTCAAGCATGGCTACATGAACGCATTATGAGCAAAATCACTAACTTTTTCTTCCAAGTTGGAAGTGAAGATTAAATCTCTTACATCTGATTCACCTACAGTGCAGATTGCAAGGTTGAACAAAGCACAAGTTACCTCTCAGTCCTCGAGGCTACCTGGGGTACTTAAGAGATGCATGTGGCTGTGTGACAACTCAGTCCCTTGGGTGCTGCAGGGGACGCTCATTCACCTGCTGCTCTTGTGAATTTGCAGCCTAGTTCTTGCTTTCTTCCCAACTTTTCCTTTGATCTTCTTTTCTGTGTCTCTCTTTTTGAGTTGCCATTATACTTTAAAAACCTATTTACTTTATCCTGTATGAAAAAAATAAGCAGTGACACCCTCACCAAATTTGTGACAAAATTCCCACTTCAAACCTCTTAAAAGACAGTGCAACAAGGAAAGCAGCCAATAACAATGTCTACCAAAATCTGTTGTGCTGAGTTTACTGTCAGGTTTTCTGTGAGAAGCTCAAGTCAACATCTTCTTTAAAATAAACTAACAGATAATGATGTAAAACACTTCATGGGGCAACTACAAAGCCTGAAATCAAGATGTCTAATGTTTAGATGACAACTGCAGTGCTGACTGAACATTGGCCAGTCTGAAAACGTATGTCACAAGTTTCTAGTGAACCTACACCTGCAGGGATTTGAGCCCTAGGCTGCTGGATCAAATAAAACCTTTAGGTTTGACGTTCGCAACATCACATTTATTATTTGTTTGCCCGCCTCCACAAGAGTTTTCAGTAATTTGAAAAAGCTTTGTGTCACTTATAGAATTTTAGGGGGTTAAATCTTTGTTTAAACTCCAAAACAGTGCTGACTTGCAGGTCCCCAGCATCACCTGGTGTGAAGCACAGATGCTGCTTAATGTTACATAATCTTGTAAGGTAAGACTGGACTTACATTGTCTCCCCTCAGGACACAGACCAGGATGCAGGTGAGTTAAGACTCACCTTTAGCAAGATGTCATGCGGTCACTGGGGCAGTATTTTTACAGGATTTAGACTGAATATTATCTGTGAATAGTGTGGAAGAGGAATTAAATTTACTGTCAGTTCTCTTTTAAGCTCCTTAAGCATAAATAACCGTGAATTAAACCTTCTTATCCATTACATGGAAGTATTAACTGACATCCAAAGGCTATTTTAAGCCAGTTTAATTTGTGGGACATCTAACGGAATGTGATATTCTGAAAACAGACTTCAGAAAACTGTAACAACATCTCAAAGTTGGACTAGTTTTTTAAAAACAAAACTAAACAGAGCAAAAAAAGTTGGCTTTTTGTGCTCTTTCCCATACTTCTGTAACAGGGTGTTCTATTTGACATTTTTTCCATTAAAAAAAAAGTTAAGCTTTTTTTGTTAATTAAATTGAAATTATGGCTAGATAACCAGTTTTGTCAAAATTGTTGAACATAAGAATTAGTGCATATACACTTGTTGTGGTTTTGTGTGGTGGACTTTTTGGTAGTGGGAGGGTGGGAAGTGAGATACAGTGATAACTACTGTAAATAACTGCTAAGAGTTCCTCCAGCTTCAAGGTTTTGGTAGTGGGGAGGGGACTATTGCAATGGCCCCTGTGAGAAATTGCTGGAAGTTGCCCTAGCTAAAAGCCAGACCTGCCCCTGGCCAAGGCTGAGCCCATCAGTGCCTCTGCCAATGACACGTTGAAGAGAGGGCACAGCACAGGGAGCACCAGTGCAGCCCTGGGTAGGGCCCAGCCTGGCCAGTCCATCCAGCTCCTGCCCAGCCTTGGTGGCACCTGATCCCTCACTGCAGCCCCAGCCGCTGCCGCAGCCCTGGCCCAGCCGACCCAGCACAGCCCCAGCCTGGGAGCCAGGAGTTTCTCAGGAGCCAGAGAAAAAAACAGTGGTGGAGAAAGGAGCAGGTTGTGAGAGAGACAACTACACAGACACAAAGGTCAGTGAAGAGAAAGGAGAGGGAGGAGGTGCTGGAGCAGAGAGTCCCCTGCACCCCATGGAGGATCCCATGCTGGAGGAGGTGGCCGTGCCCAAAGGGGGTCATGACTCTGTGGAAGGGGCCCATGCCAAAGCAGTCAGTGGAGAACTGCAGCCTGTGGGAAGGACTCACACTGGTGTAGCTTGTGAAGGACTCTCTTGTGAGAGGGACCCCACACCAAAGCAGGGAAGACTGAGGAGCGTTACCTTGAAAAGGAAGGAGCAGAAGAGAAAACAGGTGATGGACTGACCACAACCCCCATTCCCTGCCCCCTGTGCCATCACGGTGAGAAAGCAGAGAAATTGGGGGCAAAGCCCAGGAAGTAGGGAGGGGTGAGGGAGCGGTACCTTTTTGAGATGTAGTTGTCTCTCATTATGTTATTCTGGTTTTGATTGTTAACAAATTAAATTGGTTTTATCTTTTTCCCAAGTCATGTCTGTTTCTTGCTTGTGACCGTAAGTGACGAGTGATCCCTCCCTGTCCTTGCCTCTACCCATGAGGTTTTAACCTTTGTTCGTCTGATTTTCCTCCCCATCCCATCAGAGAGAAGGAAAAAGCGAGAAGCTGTGTGGTGCTTATTTGCTGGCTGGCCTTAAAACCACTACAGCATTCTAGTGTAGAGGAACACATGAAACTTTACATTTCGGTTTTGCTTGTCCTATAGTTGTGCATTCTTTGTTAGCCTTTATCAAAAACCCTACCTCAGTCAGGGGCATGTACACTCATGTTAGTCAATTCAACCTAAATAAAGGATGAGCTAGTGTTCTGTGCATCCTTATAGTTCCATTTTTCCCTGTGTTTTTGAATGCTAACATTCATCTCTCCTATGAAGAAAGGTTGAGAGAGTTGGGATTGTTCAGCCTGGAGAAGAAAAGGCTCAGGGAAGACCTTATTGCAGACTTCCTTATAAGATCTTATAAGAAAGATGAAGAAAACTGTTTACCAGGGTCTGTAGTGACAGGACAAGGTGCAATAATTTTAAACTAGAGGAGGGTAGCTTTAGATTGGAGGTGAGGAAGGCAATTTTTACAATGAGGGTGGTGAGACACTGAAAAAGCTTGCCTAGAGAAGCTGTGGATCTCCCATCCTTGAAAGTGTCCATGGTCAGGCTGGGTAGGGCTTTGGGGCCCACCTAGTGAAAGATGTCCCTGACTATGGCAAGGGGGTCGGACTAGATGATATTAGAAAATGCCTTCCAACCCAAACCATTCTATGATTTTATTCTGTGATTCTGTTCTATGATTCTATGTTTATGCATTTACATTTTGTCGTGAGGGAAAATGTCCTTTCTTGTGATCTTATTTTGAGCAAAAGAACTTGGGAAAGAGTAGGTTTTACCCAAGGGGGACTATGGGAAATTTCTTTTTTAATTTCTATAATGATAAAAACATAGTGGGCTTTGTGTTACTTAAATGGTTCACTCTGACCCAAACCATTTTTAACTGCTTCATTGTATAAATTGGGAAAACAGAAAGACTATTATTAATGCTAAAGATTTTGTCCTGGATAGTAGAGAGAGTTAATTTTTTTTTCTTCATAAATAGCTAGCAAGAAGCTAGGTTTTGGATTTATGCTCAGCAGAAAGGCTGATAACCGATGTTTTGTTCTGCTGCCAAGGTCGGCAGACAAGCAAAGAGACACAGTCCAGCTGCTAGCCTGGGATTTGCTCTTAGGTTAAGATTGAGAACCAGACTGACCAGTTGTTTATTCCATACCATGCACGTCATACCCAGTATATAAGTGAGGACCCTTCCGGGAGATCGCTCTTTTTTTTGCTTCCCTTGGGCTTAAGATCATCTCGCTTCAGGTGTCTGCATTCGCTCTCCCAAGGCGTTTCCTCCCCCCACACACACACACTCTGGTCTGGGACGCTTGAATCATTATCTCCATTCCGTGAGTTTCGGGATCCTCCCTCTCTGGGGAGATCATTAGCTGTGGCCAGGTGGTCATTTTCCCCCTCTTTGATCAGCTCTTGGTTCTGGGGTGCTCGGTCTGTTACCTCCATTCCCTGAGTGCCTCCGGGAGTGGTGCACCCCCCCCCCCCGTTTGGGGGAATCGTGAGTGTAGTTCTAGGGATCGTTAGCCGGCAACAGGCTGAGCCTTTGGTCATCGGGTGGGGGGAGCAGTATCACTGTGTATCACATTGTATATAGTATTATTTTCAATATTATTGTAGTTTAGTTTTGTAGTATAGTTATTTAATTGTCCTTATCTCAACCTATGAGTCTTTTTTTCCTTTACCCCAAAAACTGCGATACACATTTAGCAAAAGCCAGCTGGCTAGTCAACACAAGAGGATCTGCCAATCGGGCTGGTCCTACCCAGTCAGAACCTTTTTCATTTACCTCTTTAATTCTCTCCCCTAGGGTTGGGTGGGGGCGGGGACTGTGTGAGCGGGTGTGTGTGGTTTGGCCCCCAGCCAAGGGCTAACCCGCCACAGTTTTAAACTTTAATCCCCTGTCCTGCTGTAATAGAACTGAGGATAACCTTCTAATCTGAGAAGAAAGACATGTGGCATACATAAAAAAAAATAATTTAGCATAGAGCAACTCACTTTATTTAAAAGATAAATGCCTGGAAATCTAAAGGAAATCTTAGTTTTTTACCACAAGTAAAAAAAAAATAAAGAAACCAAAACAAAATCACAAATCCTTGCTGACTTTTCTCTAGAAGTAAGGGATCATCTGTTTTCAGAAGCAAAATATACTACGAAGAAGGGAAAAATAATCCCGTTCTATACGCATGTGCACATAGAAGCACACACACACAAGCACACACACAGAGATTATTGTATGCACTTCAAAACTGAAGCTCTTGTGTTCCTTAAAACTTTATTTCTCAAGAAAATACGAAATAATGAGGCTATATAATCTCATTATTACATCTCTTGTTATTCCTAATGTAGTAAAAGAGAAGCAATTATCCATCTGTACTTCTTCCCTTCTTTCCTGTTCATCCTTCGTAACAAATTAGCCAAAGTTACAGATAATGAAAAGTGTGTCTAACAATGGTTTGTTGTTGGTTTTATCCTTAAAATGAGGAGTGGAAGTAACAGTTCATACCCTGATTGACAGATCTGTGTGCAGAGTATGTCCAAAACTCTATAGTTTAAAGAATCAATACTTAAAACCAGTGTAAAACATAACAGTAAACCAGCTTGTAAAGTATGATGCAAAGACCAGTAACATAAAAAATACTGAAATCCAGGATCTGATAAACTCAGTACATGGGTACCCACTTCTCATAACTTCTCCGTCTTCATCCTTTGAATGCCAAGATGAAATGGCGGTGTCCTTGGGCTGGTCCCAGTGTGACTTATTACTGTTACAGATGTTTCTTGGTTTCAGCCAAACTGTAAAAACTGAGCACCAATGGAGAGGGGAAAAAAAAAAGGATGAGACTGTATTTCTACTATGTCTCTTTACCTATTCAAGTTCCATCTGGGGTATATTTCCAGACCAAATCTGAGAAAATAAAATCATATACTTAACTACACTTCTCAAGAAACAAAATCAGTAAACAAATAAGAAATCTAAAGATCAAAGCCATATAAAATACTGCTTTCTTTTTTTCGCATGCTGCATGCACCCACAGTCCTGTGTAGTCCTGTGCAGCCCCATGGGGACACATGATCTCTGTTTGTGCATAGTGAGCCCTCAGCCCTGTCCCTTAATGTTCATCTGCGCTGACCCTGTCTTGACTCATTACTTCGCCTAGTCTGATGACAATGAGGATGTTGATGGGACCCATCACCATCCCCATGTCAGCTATGTTTGGGGTCTATGGGGCTGCACCCCTGCAGGTGTGTCCATTCCCACAACTCCTGGCTTGTCCTTCTTCCTGGAGCAGCTCTCCCAGAGCAGCGCTGGAGCAGCCTCTTGCTAATTCTTGACAACATCCAAGAGCAAACTCTCCTGATTTTCTCAGTAATCCTGAGTACACCATAGATGGAAGAGCTTGTCCAATATTTGAATAAATTGTTGTCTTTCAGAATGCATCTGTATTTGTCAAACCATGCTTCTGATCAATAACGCATTTGAGACACTGAAATATCTTATTGTGGGTGTCCTTCAGGAAAAAGAGATGCTCTGATGTAACATTTGTTTTAAGGAAACATGACTATAAATATGTTGTAACTTAAGCAAGAGGTATGATGTGTATTTATAAAAGATCTGCACTGTCGTATTCCGGTATGTGAAAGGAAATGCAGCACCTAGCTCAGTTGTGTATTGGGTCCAGATGTCCAGGTGCTGGCTGGCGGTAGGCTGCTGCACAGGTGACCTCTGTGAGGAGAGGCCAGCATTTGCACATGCCAGACGCAACTGATTCCAGATGTTTTCGGTTGGCTCCAAAAGGCACCCACTGCTCAGACAAAGCTGAGCCCATCAGCAGTGCTGGTGGTGTCTCTACAAAAACGTGTCTAAGAAAATGTAAAACATGCTGCACAGCAGCTGTGGGAGAGATGAATAAAAAAGTGGGAGAGAAACAGCCCTGCAGACACCAAGGTCAGAGAGGAAGGGAAGGGAGGAGGTGCTTCAGGCTCTGAAGGAGAGATTCCCCTGCAGCCACTGGAGAAGACCATGGTGACCTAGGTTGTCCCCCATCTATGTCTCTGCTTCTCACCATCCTACTCTAATTTTTTTTTTAATTGGCAATAAATTAAACCAGTTTTCCCCAAGTTGTCTTTTATGCCCATGATGGCAATTGGTAAGTGATCCTCCCCATCCTTATCTCAACCCACAAGGCTTTTCATCTTATTTTCTTCCCCTGTCTTAATGAGGAGAGGGAGTGAGAGAACAGTTTGGTGAGCAGCTGGCAGACATCCAAGGTGAACCTACCACAGCTTGGTTGTAAGAAGATCAAAGTAAGGACATCTTCCTAAGGAGAAAGGAAAGGGAGGATTTTTCCTGGTAAACCTGTTCTGCTGTTATTGTACATGAGTGTTTCTTTTCCCCTAGTGGAAATAACAAATGAAAGATTAAATATTGTTTGCGATGAACCAAGGAGTTGGTGAATTTCAGTGACCTGAGCTCACTTCAGATTTGTGCAATATCAGTGTTGCACTATCAGCCAAATACAAGTATTTCTTCTTCATTAATGTGGATAGTGAATAGTTTTCTGCTTCATCGAGCTGTGATTTCAGTAATAAACTGTTTTCTGAAACAGTGTTTGTTTGTTTTCAAACCTCCCCCCCTCAAGGTTTCAAAATTCCCAGCATGCCTGATTATTTTGACTGCATGTTATAAATACCTATTCTCAAGTATACATGCTGGAAACCATTAATAATTAAAAAGAACAATCCAAGAAAGCAAACAGAAAAACCATGCGGTGATTGCTTTCATTCTATCAGTACTGATATAATAAATAATTCTTGTTCACTTTATAAATGACACAAACAAAACCTGAGAATTTCTGTGGTTTTGGAAATATGCTTTTTTGAAAATGTAAGACACTTTTTTTTTTTTTTGTAGAAACAAGTGAAGCCAAGAGTGAGTTAGCATCTCTGAAAAGTGCATAAGTGTGAATATACAGGCTCAAGGAAAATACAGTTTAGTCTGTATTCCATCCCTACTGATAGCAATTAGTGAATAAAGAGGGAAGTATATCATACTTTTCCCAGCAACAATGAGTTTTGGAGCTTTCTCACCTGGAGGCTGTATTTGGACTGTTATCTATAATAGCACTCAGGAGATATATTTTCCAAGAATTTGTCTAATTACTTTCTGAATTTGTTTACATTTCTTGCCTCTCTAGCACCTGCAGCAAAGTCTTCCATTGCCTCTGTAGATGCTGGGGTTGGAAGGAGAGCAAAATTTCTGTGGGTTTGGACAATGTTTTCTGTCTAGTAATGATCTGGGTGAATAAACTCACCTTCCATGTCCTTTCCACATAGTTTAAATTTTTGACAACCTTTGTTTTTGTCTCTTAACCGACATTCTAAACTGAAGAATTACAATTTACTGAGAATTTTTTCATACAGGAGCAGTTCCATCTCTCTGTTCATCTTTTTCTTTTTTCCCCAAAACATGCAGCATGAACATATATTGAGATGTCAGAAACTGAGCTGCCCACTTACCAGTTACCCTGAAAGATTTTAGCCAAATTTTCACTTGTCTAAAGAAATATATCTGCTTTATCAGGTTAACCACAAAATAAGAGATACCAAAGATCTATATTTTTTGGGTTTTTATTCTGGACATTTGATTTACTTTTCTTCTCTTATGTTAAAGAAAATCTGTTTTAATGTCTTGGTACAGTCTTGTCCATAATTCAGTTAAATATTGAAAATAAGTTTTAAAATAAAAAAAAAGAAAAAAGAGGTGGGAAAAAGAGGGAGGTTTTTTGATGTTATGGATCTGACTGAAACACCTCAAATGAGTCTGAAGTCTTCATTTACCAAACGAACCTGTAAACATACAAGCGTACTTGTGATTACCAAGTTATGGTTAAAACTGTAGAACCTACCACTGTTCACACTATGACCCTAAGTGCAGGTGTCTTGTCATCTGCAGCCACTGTTCTAACTAGCATCCTGTTCTGTCAATTATTTTCCTCTCCTATATAAAAGAGGTTCTGAATACTAGTTATCTTCTGCTTTTCAACCTCTTTCTCACTAAGACAAGACAAAATATAGACCAGAGTAATCAAGAAAGAATTGATATGGGTAAGAAGATGCAACAATTGCATTGTATTTTCACCTTTCTGTCTGCTTAGGTAAGTAACATATCTGCTTGTATTAATTATATATTTCACCAACCCATGCAAAAGAGGAATAAAAATGATTTGCAACTGTTTTGTAGTAAGAGATTCTAAATTAGAGCAGGAGCTGCCTGCCCATGAGTGTGTGGCTGCTTGCCCTTGTAACACACCTGTCCTCCTGCTGGAACACCGCTGTAGGTCACACCATGACATTCCTGAAGGGATGACTCCCAGGAGCCTGTCACTTTGCCAAATTTGGCAGCTGTCCAAGGTTAGCCATAAGGGATGACCATGCAATTCTGTTTCTTTAGGAAAGTGGATTACAAATGATAGCATAAGCTTCTTGCCTCTTCCCTAGAGGAAATGGTAAACAGGAGAAGAGCCTCTATGTTCTCCCTGCTGCAGAGTCTTTTTTTAATACTGATGTAAAAAATCTACTCTACCCACGTAGGACCCCCAATTTTCTTTAACACCGTTTGCTTGAAACCAATGACACCAGCCACAGGCTGATAGTTTCAGAATCTCAGCTCTAAATCCCATGGCAGGCTGAGTGGGTGGTGTTGAAGGGGTTATAGGTTTTTGGAGAAAGAAGTGGAGGCAGTCTGGAGTTATTTCAAGAAGATATTATTAAATCCTCCACTGTCCTGTGCCCGTAGACAAAACGCTGAATTAGAGTAGAGAAGACGTTAAGGGACAGAAACCGAAGGGACAAGAACAAATATCAAGGCTGATTTAAAAACAGATGTGAGATGGAAGTTTAAGGAAAGGAAGACATGAAATCAAAAATGTGCAAAAAATTCAGGAGAGAAAGCAAGGGAGATGTTCAGGAGTTATTGTGTATAGGAGAGACTGACAGATGGGAAGGTTGCCTTTGCTGCTAGAGCATTAGGAGCTGGTGTGTAAGCAGACAAAGAGAAAAGGAAACAGAAGTTTTATACTTCATGTAAGGTGTCTTTTAAGTCTGTGTTGCTAATTTCTTCCACCACTCCACAGCTATTCATTCCTATCTATTCTTTGTGAACTGAAATGGTAATTTTTATCATTTACTTGTTACAGTTTACCTGTCCCTGCAGATATTTTTGTGCCCACAGAAATGAGCCCATCTGAAAACAGTGAAAAGCCCCCCATGGCAGTTCAGGTTGCTGTCTACAGCAATGAGGAATTATATAGTCCTGTCCTAACCCTAATTAGATTATTAACAGATTTGTCAGTTTGTGGAGTAATATATGTACGTGTTGAGTAATATCGAGTACATGTTTGCTTACAAATGATTCCTGAATTTACTGTAAATGACAGGAATTGTTCAGTCACAATACTAATGTGAATTTTCATTTTGTTCTTAGCCTTAATCCCCATAGCATTCTGATGACATAACATTGGAGCATGAGAAATAAATGCTTTCTTATTATGTATGTCAATTGAAAGTGAAATTTCCAGAGAACAAATTCAAATTTTATGTCTTATGGATTACTTTTCAAAGAGTGCTGTTGCCTTTGTATATGTATCCTGTACTTTTTCAACTGTCTATATAGGTACAAACTGTTTGACTAATGAAAATTGCAATTAAAATAAATAACAGGAATTTCATAGGAGCCAAAAATTCAACAAGGATTGGAAGAAGTAGGGTCAAAGCAGTAATTTCCCACTATTAGAAAATTGTAATAAGACAAAAAAATACAGGTTAATTAAATAGACGTTTTTATGGTACAAGGAAGTATAACTTGAGAAGAAATGACAATGAGACAACGGACTGTGCCTTTAGATTTTGTGGTTTCTACTGGAGGACTGATATCCTGATTTGTTCTTATTGTATGTATAAAAGTATGTTGGGTTAGATTTATAAAGGCTCTAGTAGGACCTCATTTTATTGGTGAATAAAAAATGCAGATCAATCTAAAGTCCTTTGTGAAACATAAAATTTATTATACAGTTAGGGGGAAGGTGTATCCTAAGATCTGCTCAGTCTCTTGTGAGATAGATCTTTAGTTCTCAAAAAAATCTGTAATTCTTTTTACTCACTGAAATGTCCTGTCCACTGAAATATACCTCTGTAAAGACCAATGCAAGAACAGTTGTGTTTTACTCACAAAAAATAAAAATGCATGCAATCTTATCTATTCATGTTTGGGGTGCCAAATTTAGGTATTTTGACATGCAGTATTTCTAAACATTTGTAACTGACCATTTTTGTCATCACCATATGATGCTAATGCTTGAATATGATGAATATTAAACAAAACCCTCTCTATTTTGAGGGACAAATTCCCAGAAAAGATCACTGAAGAAAAAAGTCACTGAAGAAAATAAATATTAACTTTGAGACTGTTGAAGAAAAGGCATGTGGGAAACAAAGAGAAAATACAAGCAACCAAAATTAGGATAAAAAATTGTTATTGTAGGTATTTGATTATTCTATCCTACTGACCAGATAACTATTCTAAAATCAGTTGTTACAATAGCAGAGGAATACTCTTAATTCAACATAAAGAAAAATAGGATCTCTTTTAACACTTCATACCATAAAATTCAAACAAAGATGAATTTTCAGGTATTTCTGTTGGACTGGATATAGAAAGCAGGGGAGGGCAATGCTATGTATTCTAGATTCTGCACATTCCCTTGCAAAATACTCTATCATTGCTAAGGGAGCTACAGAGTTTATTTTATATTCGGATCTATCTTTTAAGAAACAGATGAAGTGTTTTGCCTCGGAATGGGCTTATTGTATGTTACTATGTGGAGTAATGCATCTCTGTGTTCTGTCACACAGAGTAATCTTTTGCTGCTAAAAGGGCGTTGTGCCATTTAACAGAATGAAGAAAGACTAAAAGCTGCTGCCTGTAAGTAAGTGGTCCTACCTCTCCACCAGCAAGAGGTCACTATTTTTCATGTTCAACACCTGAATTATTTTTGTTGAGATTCTGTCTGTTGCATTTTGTTTTTGTCATGACTTCCCATGGGTGACAAGAAACTATAGTTGTGATGCGTTATTTTGTGATCTGTAATATATGGAACAGTATACACTGGCTGCCAAATGAAGAAGCAGCATAACCAGGACCCACTCAAATATACTTTTGAGGACTCAGTGGGAGGTAAGGCACATGTGCCATCATTTGTGCTCTGCTTTGGTGTGCTGATGGAAATAAATACATCTATTCCTCTTAGCAAGGAAAATGAGCACACTCCATGACCTTTCAAATAAATTATTTGAATGAAACTCTACATTGACAGAAAGAGGAGTGAAAGAACAACTGAACCATTCAGTTCTGTCAGGTCCTTGGACATTTTACCTTTCAACCTCAGAAGCTTTATTCTCTTGTTATTAAGAATTTAGAAATACCTCTGATAGCAGTTGTTGAATTTCTTGCTATGTAGGAAAGAGGAGTAAGAGTGAACTTATTTAAATAAAACCTTGGCTGTTCTTGAAATTTTAAGGTACTTTCAGTTGAAATCATTTCCATGCTGTAAAGTTATATTGGATCTTTATAAATCTATTATTATTTCAATTGTTCTTTAAATTCCTAAGTCACTCTTTTATATTAATACAATTCTAGTCCTTGTTCTAACAATAACAATGGGCTAGGAACCTCAGGAACAGAAATTACTTCCTTACCCAAGTTTGCAAAATAAAAAAAAGAAAACATAAGGAATCTTAAGTTAGAACTATCACACATGTACCAAGTACATGTTGGTACTGAGACTTCATCTGAACTTCGGAGCCTCTTAAATGTCATACTGGTAACATTCAGATATACGGCTGAACATAACAAGAAAGTATTGTAATCTGATTCAGAATGCATGAAAAGCATGGAGAACTTCTCTGGAAATTTTAAAATCAACAGAGAGCTATAAACAGACTTGACAGTTCTTGCAAAAATGGAGCTTCTCCATTTTAAAGCCTTATGATCTTTAAGGTTCTGTGACATCCTTCCCCCCAACTCAACTGCTCCCAAAATTGAAAAAGTTGATACTAGTATGACCGTAGTGTGTTAGGGTAGATGTAGACACAAGAATAGGTGAGGCGTAGTGATCTTTGAACCAGTTTTTGCAATAAAGCTTGTAATGATTGGGAATATTCTCACGCTTATGATATTTCTGGTGAAAAACATAGTAGTTAGGAAGATTTTATTTTTTGTAATGTGTTCACAGTCTCCCAGAATTACCAATATAGAACAGAATGATTGGAATTGTACTGATTTGCCATGAACCACAGAATCCTTACATCCACCAGCAAAGTATCACCTGTGATCTCAGAGAGTCCAAATAAATATAAGATCTGTCACGATAAATTTTCCTGTATTTCAGAATCATATGTAGTTTTGCAAATGAATATACCCTACCTTGCTTGTCAGTATTAAAACAACTTGTCATGTAAGTAGGCCGGGTTAGAATTTTATCTGTAGTTTGGTGAACAAACCACTTTTTTTAACTGCTTAAAATCCACAACAGAAGATGAATTTTTTTACTCTGTAATTTACTTTCAATTATACTTTGATGTTAAGAGCTTGAAGAAAAAAAAAAAAAAACAGATCCTGAATTGTTCTGCTTAGTTTTTTGTTGATTTTTTCCTTATGTAGCTTTTTTATACTCCTGTTGACTATGTAAGGCTTTAATCAAAAAAGAAATTTGACTCAGGCCACCTACTTCAAACAGAATTTTTAAAATGCGTATCAAAAGCTCTGATTGATCTGTTTTCAAATAACTGTATTTTTTACATTCTTCTATAGACTATATAGCTTTATGCTCTGCCTAGACAAGGTGAAGAATGAAGACAGAACTCCAATAATGATAGATGTTTTCCACTGTGTATTAATTTCTCTCTCTGAGGTGGGGTTTCTTTTCAGTTTGAATGACCTTGCCCAACAGCTTATTCTGCCAAAACTCTGAACTGCCCAGTCTGATATTTGTTTCAGAGAAACTGAGATATAATCAGATTCTAATTCTGTACCTAACTGAACAGCTTCAACTGTCATTAAGGTATTAAAACAAGAGTCTGGTTTGCTTCCAGGCAAGCACAGGTATAACTTAATTTTCTGTATCCTCTACAATGACAATGCCAGCTACAATTTTTCTTACAAAAACTTTCTGATTTTCTAATAAGGGATATAGTAGTTGCATAATAAAATTTCATAATCTTTTAGGATTAATGTAATCTACAAACACGTATGTCTACAAATGTCTGGGGAAGATAAAATTTCTGTGATAGATTAGGCTACCATTATGTCTATTGCAGCGTCCCTTCTTAAACTGAAGAGAAATGTGAAAGAAATCCACAGGACGGGAGTCCTGAGTATTAGTTCTCCTTCATTTATGAATAAAAGTATTTTAGGAAGTGTTTACCATCTGTGTAGACATCCATTTTTTCATGCAATATTATGAATGTCTGGGCAGAAGCTGAGAATATTCACAAGCCCTGGTCCTCAT
>VZTO01012367.1:0-24525 GCA_013400615.1 Syrrhaptes paradoxus
AACACAAACATATCCAGGAAAAATCTCAACGCACAAAAACCCTAGAGAGGGTCACAAAGAAAGATACTAAAACCCATGAAAGTAGCTGACAATGTTGTAAAGCAACTATTTTCACGCAACACGTACTATGGCCTTCTTTCTTAATTTCCAGATGCTTCAGATCAAGGATAATTCATTTTGGAGAAGTATATTTTGGTCTCTATAAGAAGCTGATGTGAGGGGACACATTGCTTTCCTCTACCTCAGAGACAAAAAAATTTTAATAAAAAAATCTAAACTAATATTTTCTCTAAGTTTGTATTAAAGAAATTGCGCCTTAAGCTAGTTGAACCCATAATATTAATAACTTATGGTTTCTTAAGTCACAGTGTGCAAGCAACAGAAACCTCGGAGATATGAAATAGTGTTTCACTGTATTATTAAAGAAAATCAACGTATAAGTGATTTAACCTTCTACATAATCTAACTTCTGGAAAACTTTTAAATCACAAAGCTATGGTACTGCTGCATAAAAAGCAGATTCTACTGACAGCTGTAGTGAGACAATAAAATGTACCCTACAGCATTTCAATTGTCTCCAGAAGGAGTCATCAGATTATTTCTAAAGATCAAAAAAACATCCCAGGAGAGAAAAGGTTTTCAAACATACAAGCAAAGAGCTGGACAACCTGTGCCTCCTCAGCCACACATCCAAAACATTCAAGTTTATAACTAGACCATGCTGACACAGGGTTGCTGGGTAATTTATATCTCTTGGCTATAAGATGCAGCAAGACAAGAGGGCCTACTCCTGTAACACTGGTGGATTGTCCTGGGGCCAAACCACGTTTAGTCCACAGTAGACTGGCAAATCCCTGGACATTTACGTCTACCTCCTAGAGGTGAACCCCTTTCCTACCGTGTGTGTGATACGGCCGTGAGACTTTTGCAGAGAGGTGACAGAGCCAGGAAAGTCAAAAACAACTGCCTTAGAGCAGCCCAGACGTTTCTCAGTTCCAATCATGTGCAGATTTAATAGACCAGCCGTAAAACAAGAATGCCAGCACACAGCTTTTCAAACATTTATCTTCTCGATTTGAAAATCATACTTTCAATTTAACTTGTAAAACTTTCTCACAAAGTCTACTTTTGCCACAAGAACAACACAGTAGAACTGCAAGGCACAACCAACGTTTGCATGAGAAAAAAGAAAGAGAGACTGAAGTAGGAAAAAAACCTGGAACCCTAGGATACTAGATGACCAGAGGAACAAGAAAAAGCATTTTCAACTAGCAAAACAGAAGGTAGAATCTGAAAATCTCTAGTTTAACAGAAGAAAGTTAACAGCATTCATAAAAACTATGTTCTTTGTAGACTGATACAAATCAAGCAGCTTTATGCTGCTTTATTGTTTTATAGAATAAATTTCTCCTAATACAGAACAGACTTCACTACCAAAAAAATGAATATCCTTTGTCATGTTGTTTTTCATTACAGTACTTTTCATAATGCTGTCAAGAGCAACAATGAAATTATAAAAATTAAATGCAAGTAAAAACATTAAAAACATACTTCACTACTCATTTAGATGGCTTAGAGGGCTTCCCCTCACACAGGCAACATGATATTATTCTATCACCTTTTGCCTAATCCTCTGTCAGGCTATCTAAAATTATCAACTCTTTGTTTTGCAACTTTGCTTCTTATCCTTTCATCCGCTAATTAGCTTTTCAGCCCTCAATCTTCTGCCTGACGGGGTCAAAATATACTGACTACCAGTTTATACTTTACACATTTATTCTGACTGGTGTCCTATAGCATGTAATACGACTGCTGCCTTACGGTACTTCCCATTTCTCTTGACAAGCAGTATGTTTCTCCACAGACCTAATAGCTAAACTGGGTAAGAGCTACTTTCAGATCCATTTTACCCTTTAAAATAGATATTTAAAAAATTTTAATCAGTGGAATTCTCAGTTAGAACACCAATTTTCTTCCCAGATTTTTTCACAGAGGAACTATTGTGTCTTTTCTAATCCACAGACGTTAAATCAGAAAATACATGCAAGATATCTGATTTCAAAACTACTAAAGCTGGCAAGGCCCAGAAATGCAATCCGTACTGACTAGCTGAAACTGGAAAAGGTCATCTCCACAGCTCACTACATAGTAAACACAGAGGACATCCAAACTCCAACCACAACTCTTACGCTGATGAAAACTTTAAAACCTCAGAACATTCCCCTACAACATGATGCAAACCATAATAAGCACAAAACCACCTTCTCCCTCTTACCGCTATAAGAACGCAAAGGGAAAATTTATTTAACATACACACTGCTTACTACTTTACAGGAGAAGAAAAAAAAAAAATATATACCAACTCTCTGCAGCAAAGCATGCTTACTTCCCTGAAGACAAAAAAGTAAGTAAAAGTGCAATGCAAAGGAGGTATGAAACGTAAATCAGAGAAGTGTAAGGAAGTATAAGACTTTTACTATCTGCTATCAGAATATCCTGATTCCTATTACCCTAGTCAACTCACAAGCAGAAATACCAACAGGCAACTACTTGTCTGACAGTGACAGCTGGCTCAAGTACCAAAAAGCACCCCTGATTTTATTACGAGATAGTAGGAGAAACTTTAGTTTGGATGCACAAGAATTTAAAACCAATTCTTTCAGTCTCTATTATATACATTGTTTGCTGAAAGAACAAGCAAACTTAGCATATATATTTTATCGGAAAAGGGAGACAGTAAAAGTTAAGCTAAGGAAGACTATCAACAAGACTGCATGTCTTACTCTACCACATCTGGTCAAACAATTAGAAGTATATGTCACTAACTGTTTGCTCAACATCTCTGTGCTAAATTGTTATTAGAACTCAAGACTGACATCTTCTTGCTATTCTTTCCCCATGATAGTGTAACATCTCACAAGTAAAATTTCTGAAATCACAACAAATAGATCATTAAAAGTAATTTCAGGGATAATACAGGCAAACACATNCTGATACAAATCAAGCAGCTTTATGCTGCTTTATTGTTTTATAGAATAAATTTCTCCTAATACAGAACAGACTTCACTACCAAAAAAATGAATATCCTTTGTCATGTTGTTTTTCATTACAGTACTTTTCATAATGCTGTCAAGAGCAACAATGAAATTATAAAAATTAAATGCAAGTAAAAACATTAAAAACATACTTCACTACTCATTTAGATGGCTTAGAGGGCTTCCCCTCACACAGGCAACATGATATTATTCTATCACCTTTTGCCTAATCCTCTGTCAGGCTATCTAAAATTATCAACTCTTTGTTTTGCAACTTTGCTTCTTATCCTTTCATCCGCTAATTAGCTTTTCAGCCCTCAATCTTCTGCCTGACGGGGTCAAAATATACTGACTACCAGTTTATACTTTACACATTTATTCTGACTGGTGTCCTATAGCATGTAATACGACTGCTGCCTTACGGTACTTCCCATTTCTCTTGACAAGCAGTATGTTTCTCCACAGACCTAATAGCTAAACTGGGTAAGAGCTACTTTCAGATCCATTTTACCCTTTAAAATAGATATTTAAAAAATTTTAATCAGTGGAATTCTCAGTTAGAACACCAATTTTCTTCCCAGATTTTTTCACAGAGGAACTATTGTGTCTTTTCTAATCCACAGACGTTAAATCAGAAAATACATGCAAGATATCTGATTTCAAAACTACTAAAGCTGGCAAGGCCCAGAAATGCAATCCGTACTGACTAGCTGAAACTGGAAAAGGTCATCTCCACAGCTCACTACATAGTAAACACAGAGGACATCCAAACTCCAACCACAACTCTTACGCTGATGAAAACTTTAAAACCTCAGAACATTCCCCTACAACATGATGCAAACCATAATAAGCACAAAACCACCTTCTCCCTCTTACCGCTATAAGAACGCAAAGGGAAAATTTATTTAACATACACACTGCTTACTACTTTACAGGAGAAGAAAAAAAAATATATACCAACTCTCTGCAGCAAAGCATGCTTACTTCCCTGAAGACAAAAAAGTAAGTAAAAGTGCAATGCAAAGGAGGTATGAAACGTAAATCAGAGAAGTGTAAGGAAGTATAAGACTTTTACTATCTGCTATCAGAATATCCTGATTCCTATTACCCTAGTCAACTCACAAGCAGAAATACCAACAGGCAACTACTTGTCTGACAGTGACAGCTGGCTCAAGTACCAAAAAGCACCCCTGATTTTATTACGAGATAGTAGGAGAAACTTTAGTTTGGATGCACAAGAATTTAAAACCAATTCTTTCAGTCTCTATTATATACATTGTTTGCTGAAAGAACAAGCAAACTTAGCATATATATTTTATCGGAAAAGGGAGACAGTAAAAGTTAAGCTAAGGAAGACTATCAACAAGACTGCATGTCTTACTCTACCACATCTGGTCAAACAATTAGAAGTATATGTCACTAACTGTTTGCTCAACATCTCTGTGCTAAATTGTTATTAGAACTCAAGACTGACATCTTCTTGCTATTCTTTCCCCATGATAGTGTAACATCTCACAAGTAAAATTTCTGAAATCACAACAAATAGATCATTAAAAGTAATTTCAGGGATAATACAGGCAAACACATCTTATAAGCACTGAGGTCACAGAAAACTTTTAAATTAAAGAAAACCACTGGTATGTACTTGATAGTTTCAGGTACTTCCGCCCTTATCTATGTGCTAAATATGAAGACAAACAATGCCAGTTCTTCAGAATGACACATTTACTGATCCAGAAATTATACACAGAAAAAGTCCAAGTGAAAAATAAAATCTACTAATTAAGAATTCAATAGCTATAAAGTACACTGTAAGTAGAACTATTGCAGAATTTGTAAATCTTCTGTATAGACAGAATTTTTCAATCTAATAGCAGCACTAGAGAGCAATTACTAAAGAAAGCCATTGCAAAGAAGCCAGAAAATGACTGTTAATCATTATTATTACTATTATTGCACAAACCAGACAGTACGTATAAAAAGACATTCCGAGAAAATAAACACAATAATGGCAGTAAGTGACTAGGACAAGAGACTTTGCACCCAAGCATTCTGCAGACAATGGAGAATAAAGTAACTGAACCATTAAGTAGACTATTAATAAACTCATCCAAGTCAATAACTAGGCTCCTTAGACATATTCTATGATCTCCAGCTCATACTGCTTTATAGTAAATCCAATCTCTTCTGCAAGCGGAAATACACCAGCTTTACTGCAGGGAAAACCTCAACCAAAAAGAAAAAAAAAAAAAACAACCACCAAAAAAACCACCCAAAGAAACCAAAACCCACTCAGAAAGCCAAGAGAACAAATCCTATTTGAAAATATTTTCAAATTACTTATTCTATAGCAGTCCCCTAACTCTTCTCATCATTATGGAGGCAGCTATCTCTATATACGATATATACCGTGCACTACTTCTGGAAAACAAATTTATTTCTAGTGTCCTACTTCCCATGACAGAAGGCAGATCGAAGGTAAAATACACTATCTCAGAACTATGCAAAATTCTCTCCTGAAGCTCTCTCCAAGTCATCCTCCAACATCAAGTTTTAATGCTCAAACAAGCAAAGCCATGACATACATTCTACCCAAATGTTTTATTGGACTATTCAGACACAAACTCTGGTAGGCGAAACTTTTTTAGACTCACAATTTCAAGATTTTTATTTCCAAATATTTGAGCTTATCATTTAAATGAAAGCTTAGATTTTCAGCTAAATTTGCAGCTACACAGAAACTGCAGTAACGCACTAATTCATAACGCTGCTTAATCAAGAGACACTGACTGTTTTATGATTATTTTTCTTCCCAGTAATTCCACATTACAGGATTGAAGGGATGCCCTTTACTAAGCATCCTAATAGCAATATTATGAGAAAACAGAAACCAAGACCAAGTCCACAAGAGAAGTATGCACATTAGAATTTTTCCAATTAGCACTGAAACTTCCAAAATCATTCTATACATGTGTAGTTTTACATAAAATTATATATTCACAAAACATTTACATGCAATATAGCTAACCAAGATTAAAGTAAAAGGTATAATGATAACCTCACCTAATTTCTACAAAGAAAGATCTGTCTCTGCCTTGCAGCACCCAGAACTTTACAGCAGAAAAGCTAGCACACACTACCACTCTGCGCTCCATTCCCCCTTCTTCAGCCTCAACTTTTTGCAGGGCGATTTCTTCACTGCAGAATTGACTAGTTTTACCTGCAACTTAAACATAAGGTGAAAAGTCAACCCTGCAAGCCACTCCCTGAGGTACAGCTACATGGCATTCCCTGCACTAACCATGGGTCATGAAGGAAAACTCGATCTTATCTTTAAATTTAGGTCCTCAGATAACACAGCAGATGAGAGCATTGACCTCACTTCTCGCTAGCACTCATGTTCCAAGGAATCTGTACCACCAGAGAGTCACCATAAGAAAGGAAAGAACTGTTGAGCAACTTCATTCAGTGTAGACTAACTACAACGGTGTTTGAATTTGTGCACACATTTAACAACCCTGGGAATCTAAGCTGTTACCTATACAACACTCGTAGCAGAAACTAAAATGCAATTAATCTGGACAGCAATATTACTGGAGACCAGCAAGTAAAACAAACCTTTCAAATATGGAGCTATACAAATCCTGAAGATTTACTGACTACTTCTCAGGAAGATTCACAGTTTTTGTAAGAGGATGAAAATGTGACACTGAAACCTAACAAGTCACGATTAAAAAATTATAATTACGGATTGTAAAAAAAAAAGTTACCTTTATGGCAAGATATCGAAACAAGTATTCTCAAGGTTAGTGAAATGTTAAACATGGAAAAATGAAGTACTGTTTACCGTAGTGAGCATGGAAAAAACTCTGTTAAAACTTGGTTTTATTCAACAAGCCCCAGCTCTATCCTGGAGCAGACATTCCTATATGCATTTTCATAAAGCAGATTCGAGCCTGCAAGATACCATGCTACAAGCAGCGTTATCCACAGCCGTTAAAGTATCTCCAGAAACAAACATTCTCTCATTTTGATACAAACAGCTCGGGAAACTTTTCTGTTTTTTTTTTTCCGCCTGGGACACACCTCTAAGCATGGTCACTCCTCCCACCCACATACACACATTTTAACTAGCATCATGTTCAACTCATCGAGTGCGATTTATAGTGGTAGAGACGTAACCTCAGGACTGTCCCCACGCCACAAAAAAGCGCTCTTCTCCCCAACCACAACAAGGCTCCTCGGGGTCTTTCCGCCGTTGTACGTTTAGCCCGGTCTGGGCGGGCGAGGGGCTCTATCCCGGGGCTCGGCACGCAGCCGAGCGCACGGCGCTGCGCACCACGGCGCCGGGCAGCGGCCTCGGGGCCGCCTGCGCGTCCCGTCGGCGCCCTGTCGGGAACACCGGAGGGGGCGGCGGAGGGCAGCGTCGGCAGTGGCGGCGGGGCGCAGCTGCGGCGGGAGACGGCCGCACGTGAGGCGAAGGAAGGGGGCGGCGGGAGCCCGGCTCTGCCCCGGGACAGGCGTTCGCCGGGGCGGTGCGGGGGGACCAGCAGCCCCGGCGCCGTTGGGGCAGCGCCCTTGAGCCGCCGCTCGGGGCCCCTCCCGCAGGCCCGGCCTCCCCCGGCCCACGGCACCGCAGATTGGGGAGGGGGAAGGGGGCGCGCGCGCTCGGCGCCAAAGGGGCCTCACAGGCGGCGCGGGGGTCCTCACGGCGGGAAGGGCCCTGAGGGAGGCCCGCAGCCCGCCCGCCCTCCCCGCCTCCGCCCGGGGCAGGCGAAGGGGAGTGCTAGGGGGGAGGGGGGGAGGGGATGTCCCGCACTCACCGCTGAGGCGCCGCCGCGGTGCGCTGAGCCCCCTTCCTCTCAGTGCCGGGGGCGGCTCCGCCCGCACGCTCGGGAAACACGAACGCAGGAAACAAACGTGAAGTAGCTGCGAAAAACGCCGTCCCCACCCCCAAAAAAACCCAAAAAACCCAACGAAAAAAAAACCAAACCCAAAACTTTCGTCGCCGCCGTCTCCCTCCCCCGAGGAGCACGAACCCAAACACACTGAGACACGCCCCCGCACCGCCCCTTGCACCACCCATTGGACGGCGCCCCTCCGACCCCCAAGTTGATTGGCTGCACCGCCTGCTCGTCTTCTCCCTCCGCTCTCCGTTCAGCCCCTACATGCTGCCGATTGGGAAGAGCCACGGGGATCTCTCCGCCCATTAGCCACGGCCCACGTCAATCACAGCAAAGCGCCCACCCCTGAGCGCTTCTAATTGGGCTTCCGCGTCACTACAGTCTTACTGATTAGCTGCACTTACTATCTGTCATCGGTTAACACTGCCCCCTTCACAACCCTCACTGCCTCCCACCCCTTCTTCTTTTCTGCCAGTTGGCTACGAGGTTTGCCCCTTAAATGGGGCACCCGCTCGCCCGCCCCTACCTGCCCCGCCCTTCCGCGCTACGGATTGGGTTGCGGGTTGCACCATCCAACACAACTGGAGAAGGGATGTGCCCGTTACACTGTTACCCGCCCACCGAGCTGCTCTCCTTGGCGGCCCCTTCGCGGCAGCGCTAAAGCCCTCCTCAGCCGAGGCAGGAGGGGAGGTTACTTCATCTGCCGGCCCTAAGGGCGGGGCGCCGTGACGGGCACACCCGATAACGAGTACGGCTGCAATGCAGCCGCTCAGCGGCGCAAGGCGCCCCCGCCGCAAAATGGCAACAACGCCACTCTCCGTACCGGCCCCAACGACATTTACCCCAGGCTCCGCCCCTCCGTTCACGGACACGCCCGCCCTGAAACAAGTATTGGGCAGGGAAGATGTCAGTCATGCGCCTCGCGAGCCCATTGGCAGGAGGCAGACACCTCCGCAGCCAACTGGCAACCGCCCCCGACGTCACCCGCCGGATGACACAGCAACCGTAGCCGGGGGAAGGGGGGGTGGCCGCGCGGGGGAAGGGAGGTGAAGGAGGTGCCTTTGATTGGTTAATTTCACTGTCAATCTCCATGGAGCGCGGAGGGAGGGCGGGGAGGGAGGTGCCGGGCCGCGAGACGCGGTGGACAGGGCAGGGTGATGCTGCGTGCCTGCTGGGCCCCACGTGGCCCAGGCAGTTGCGCACGTGACGGAGGCCCGCGAGGTGCGCTGCGACCGTTGGTGCTGAGTGAGGGGAAGAGGGGGATAGGTCCAGTAAAAACGGCTCATGGCGACAGCACCGGTCGTTCCCTTGGCCCGCCGTCTGTCTCCGCACGCAGACGTGCAGGAACACGGCGCGGTGTGGGGAGGTTTATGGTCCGCAGCTTCTTCCTCTTTCAGGACTTGCCTTGGGCTGTGGAGGCTGGTCCTGGGCAGCTTGGGGGTGGCCGGTGATCCGGGATCACCTCATTACCTGGCCCACACGCGTTGCACATTTCACAGGAGGAATCTGGGGTTCGACAGGGCTGAGAGGAGCTTGGCCATCAGCTTCCACCAAGCGGTGCCTTACCCTTCATGCTTTGAAACCTGTCTGCATTTTTTCTTTGGAACTGGGGCTTTGCAGGCTGTGGTCCTCCAGACAGCTGGGTTCAGAATGTCAGCAGTCCCTTCACTGTGCAGGCTTTCTGGGCTGAAAATTACTTTTATGATTTTCAGGTGTAAGCTGTGAATAGCAGTCAGGAAAACCCATGAAAAAATGGTTTTGCAGTGACTACGGTACCATTAATAAATGTAATTGTTAAACACTGATATTCAGTGTCTCTGGGGTGAGTTGAGCCAGAAACAGGGCTGTGGAGAGGGGACACTGGGGGTGGAAGCAGGAGCTGGCCTGAGGACACTTTCCTGGGAGTCTGTGTGAAGCCAGGGGTGAGGCACATCAGTGTTAGCGCAGGGCTAGAAGGGTCTTGAGAGCAGGCATGGGACAGCGCTACTGGATCTCGGAAAGGGGAGAAAGAAAATGGAATGTAGCAGGACCCTTATGGAGCAAGGAAGAGTTTAGGATTAGCAAAGCAGAAGAGCATGACCAGAGAGTATATAAGTCTCTGAAACTGACAGGGAGAGAGAGCTGTGAGGAAAATACACAGAATAACAGGAGCATAGTTGAGTCACCACCCTTGGAGGTATTAAAAGACATGTAGATGTGGTGCTTAAGGGACATGGTTTAGCAGTGGACTTGGCAGTGGTAGGTTTACGGTTAGATTTGGTGATCTTAAAGGTCTTTTCCAACCTAAACGATTCTATGATTCTATATGGAGAATAAACTAGGAGGAGAGAGGGTATCCTTGCTTGTACCAAACTTCTATGCTCATTCTTATTCTCCTTGTTCTCCAGTGTTTATGAGCACTGCTTTTATCTTAATGGCTGTCACTTCCTGACCTCACCCAGGGCTTCATGCCAGTGCAATGTTTTCATTTGATCTCCTCCGGAGAATCCTGTTGCAGTCTGAGCAACAGAATAGTGGGGCAGCTGAACACACCATTTTGGTGCTGAACAGAGAACTATAGAGATGTGATATGCCTGTCATATTAGTGAACAGGTCTATGGATGTTCAGTGGAAACTGTCTTGGACGACGCATAGAGCCCTTCACAGGTTAGTCACCTCCAGGAGGGACAGCTGCCAGCACAGCAAGACAAATGTGTGCTGCTGGCATGAACAGTAGACAAGATCCATGTGAACATGGGCTACACAAGCCACTAAACAGAACTGGATCTTTTGACGGCTTCCCCAATCAGTAATGATAATTTATTTTTGCATTGATTGGTGGGAGAAAGAGCCCCATTAACATGAATAAGATTCTATACTGGGTATGTACGTACTTGTCACTGTAGTGCTTTAAGGAATGCAAAAGGCACTATATAAATATGAAATAGTAGTATAAATTGGGGATGTGCCTCACTGTCTACATCCATGTGTTTTTCTCGATATAAGCAGAAATCACTAATGCACGCTGCACACATTGGGAGAGAGGGATATGTCCGAGATGCTGACCTTATCTTCGTTATAAGTATAAAGAACATTAAATTTCCCTGTTTATATTCCTTTTCCCCTTATTGGTGTTCTTTTGCAGGTTTTTCTTCATATATTTTGCTCAGGGTTTTGGTGGGCTTGTGGCAGGGCATGGAAAGCAAGGTGAAGCAATACGATTTATTTTGCATAAGCCTAGGAAACCAAACATTTTCATATCAGTGGAACAAAAGATACCATGCTCCATTGTCCTTGTAGTTTCACACTACAGAATAAATTTGAACTGTAGAAAGCAAGCGGATTTTGTTGGTTTGTCTGAAAAAGACAACAGATGACTCAAATGTTCCCACCGGGATTCACCTGTGGATTAGGAGGGGATCAAAGCTCCCAGGATAGTTTTTGGTTCTCATGAAGGCCAAATTCTTATGAACAAAATAGTTCTTCCTGTTTTTTCCATACCTCCCCCATTGCCCCTTCTGTCCAAAAATGGGATCAGGTTGGCTAGTGAAATTTTTCATCCACTGGATGTCAGTGTTACACTACTGCTGTGGTGCATTTCCAGGTGCTGGGAAAGGTTTGCCTTCTTTGGGGTGAGGACTTTTGGAAGATCTATGGTGGACAAGTGATGTGAAAGACCATTGAAGCCTGGGAAAATGGGCTCACTGCAATATGAACGTGCTCACTTTGGCTTCTGCAGAAGACGTCTGCCTGCAAATGTCTCAAAGTAATAAAACTTACAAGGGCTGCAGCCCGAGAGACCGACACACTTAAATCTTGGGGTTAATTCCACGACCTTTTGACTTTTCCAACCTTGCCTCCTTATGCCTTGAGAATACACAGCTTCTTCTTTTTTTAGAATTAAGTTTACTTGTGATATTGGAGAGACAAATAATACTGCACCTGACGGGGATACAGTACAGCAGAAGGCTGCATGAGGGGACTTCTTTAAACAAACAAGGAGTGCTGCCCCCTTGAGACACTTATGAATGCAGGAATGAGAGGTGACAAAACATTAGAAGGAGCTTTGATATTTGGAGTTGGAAATCACTAGGTTTCAGATGTGACACTAGTTTGTTATTTCCAACAGTGCTGTAACGTCTCTTTTTATGGGCTTGCTAGGTTTTTTAAAATTGAGCTCTGGATAGTCAGTCACTGAAAGTTACCGATATTGAAAAATAGTTTTTGCTAACCATATATTTTTTCTGCTTCAGATGCTTTAAGCAGCAGCTATCTAGTGGGCACAGAAAGTAACTGGTTATTTACCTGCACTGTGAGTAAGAGATAGGTTACTTTTTGGAAAGCCACAGTAAAGTGTATGCTGCTGCTCTTTATGGTGCATTATGTTTAACTGTTTTGTTATGAAATGTAGCATTTAACATATGATATAGTGCTGTACTTTATCTGTGACAAATGCAGGCAGCACTGGAAGAGAAGATGGCTGTTGTTAAAATGATGATTCATAGAAAAGTAATAAAAGAATTTATGTTGTCTCATTATATATAAAGAAAGGCTGATTAGGTTATTCTCTTGCTTATTTCTTCCCCCTGGAAGCTGCTTTTTATCTATCCTTTTCCTGGAAGACTTCAGTGAAGTTTCAGCAGGCATGACATCAAAGTGCCAAAAGAATAAAACATAAATACTTGGAAACATTTTAATACCATTTAAAATACCAATTATCCTATTTAAAATTATTTGTCCTAATAATTACTTTCAAAAAAGATATCTGCTAAGAATTCAGCATTTCCTGTTCCTTCAACTGAGTGGTGAGAAGATTTCTCAACCATTTACCTGCATCCTTCACATAGCTTTTCAGGAAACAAGCAAGCAAGGAAGTAATACTTCCTCTGCCTGGAAGCTGTAAAAATGGGGATAGGAAAAAGGAATTTGTATTTAAAATAGAGAAGAGCAGATATCAACCCAATTATTTTTTCCTTTCTAGGTCACCTATAACAGCAGAGAGCAAACACAAGAGACCAGTTTAAGAAAAAAAAGAAGTAATGGATACTAGAATTAAATGAAATAGCATGAGGAAATTAGGGAGAGAATGTCAGGTGTAATTTTCAAATTTGTACGTTGGTCAGGTGATTAATGCTAACATTCCTGCTTTACAAAAAAATGTGAAAAAATATCCTTAATGGCTGTTAGTGTTCAGGATCTGAGCTTTAAGACCTAGTCAGACATCTTCACATCTGTAACTGTTCTTAATATAATAGGTTTATTTTGACATTACCTATTTTTGTGTGTCATACCTAGGAATGACATGCAGTTGCAATAGGAACAATAGCAGTTTATGCATGTCTTCGGCAAAAGCGCTTAGCAGGAGTTTCAATTTGTTGTGCTGTTGTGCTCACATAATACTGTTGGAAGGAAAAGGGGAAAAGAGGAGGTTGTCAGCCCACAGCTAAAGGGAGAAAATTACCAATATGATGGTAAATGTTCTTAAGTGGAGAACAACTTATAATAGACTTTTGTTTTGTTTAGTTTTTTTTTCCTGAAGGCAAAATTGAAACAATGCTTCATTAACATTATTTGAAGCTATTTTAAATATTGCCATTTTCAGCAAAACAATGTTAACATGTGGGGTTTTTTAAATGGAAAAAATACAATTGGGAAAATTATTTTAATAATACGGTATTCTTTTACCCATTTTTTTTTCTCCTTTTTTTTTGCTGGCAGAGGAAGATGCCTGCTTTGTGGTTTTGGTGCTGAAAGTGAAGCAGTGTGCATATATGGGTTATTGGCTAGGACTGGAGCAGTTATTCTGAGGCTGGAGGTCATGCAGCTCTTTAGACAAGATTTTATTTACCTTTTAACCTCCCCATTCCACCAGCTTGGTGGATATGATACTTGGCACCATCAGCAGCTTGTGCAAAACTGTGACTCACCTTTAGCTGAACCTTAATGAAAACTGAAGTTAAGTTTATGAAAGCAATTATAGTATTTTATTGTCGCAGGTCCACCTTCATCTTCAGGACCGCATCAAAGTTTTACAGCAAGATGCTGGCACTTTCTCCCTTCATTTTTTTACAAGGTTCAGATGTACACTGGAGTTTTTTCTTCCATGTTAGACACATTTATGTACCAATTTATGTCACCCAGCCCCATCACAACAGAAGAATCAGGTTTGGAAGAAAGAAGAGTGCTGGGCACAGTCCTGCCAGCTCATTGCCTATGCCAGAGGAACTATGGATGTGTATACACCTGTGCACTTGCAAGAGGGCAGTGACGAACTTGCACCTGATAGTACCACACATACTGATGCTGGGGCAAGCTCCCACATGTCTTGCTATCCCAAACTCTTACTAGGGCAGCAGGAGCATGAGATTATATTTTTTTATTTTCTAGGAGTTGTAGCTGTATAGTAATTTAAGATGGCAGCTCTCCAAGGCTTTGCTGTGGTTCTAATTAATTGGGTATGCTGTTTAATTTTTTATTTTAAAACTCAAGCCTTTTCCTTGTATTCAAAAGGGCTCCCATTGTCCTTTATTATTAATGAGATCAAAGCAAGCAGAACGGCTGCCATTTCTCCTTAGTCTATGGAAGTGAGACTGTCCATAGTAAAAATGCGCTGGGCTGTCTGCACTTGTCAGCGGGACTGAAAGCAATACCATTGGCAAAGCAGCTGCCCTTCTTTGGTCTAGTGAGCTGGACACAGACAGTGAGCAGGAATAATGCTCTGCAAGAAAAACATATGAGAAAACAAGGAGTGGGGCCTGGGGAACAGGGGATAGATTAAAAAGTTACTGGAGGATGGGGTGGTGGAGTGTGCAGAATGCAGGGCAGAAAGTCTTGAGGGGGGAAAAATATCAGTTTCCTTTTCTAGTGTCTGGAAAATTGTGCCTTCTTCAGGCAGCCCAGGTGAAAAAGAAAAAACTGCTTGATTGGGGATTTAAAGCTACAATTTGACTGTTTAAATTCTCCCACACTTTAGGCAGTGGCTATACCCCCTTCACTGCCTCCTTTTCTCCTCACAGTTTCCAAAATGGGTGTTTGTTGGGGAAGCATTTAAAATAAACTAAAGACAAACACAAAAATCCCCATCCCTGAATGTTTAAATGAACTGTGCCAGAGTCAGTTGTGGCAGGACCTGAGGACAAAAAGTAAGAATAATTCAGGAAGGGAGCATCATAGGCAAGAAAGATGGAGAAGAAAACCAGCTGAAAAACAGCATGAAACTGGGATCAGCAAAAAAATATGGTTACTGAAAATCTCAGTGCAAGGCAGAATGAGGATGATAGTGGGAAAAACATGCGGAAGATGTTATGTGCCAGGGAGTGGGAAGCTATATGGGAGGTTTCTTGGATCTAGGGCCAATATTGCACACAGAAGGGCGTATTTGTCCCTCACACAGAGCTCTCATCAGCTGCAGTCTCCTTCTCGCCCTTGTGTCATCCCTGATCAGCTGCAGGGAGTCCCTGGAAAAGACCCTGCAGAGATGGCTGTGTGGAGGGGCAGAAGGGAGATCAATAGTGACAACGGGCTATGAGTACCAGGGGGAAGAGCTGCGAAAGAAAACGGCCTAGGGTCACCCCACATGAGGTGGAGCGAACCCTGTGGAAGGCAGCAGCAGCTGTTCCCATGACTTTGCCTCCAGCGGCTTCAGGAACAAAGAATAGCAAAGCTGGGTGGGCCAAGCTCTTTTTTTCTTTACTACTCAAACGTGACTACTTGCAAACCCCATGACTCACTTGCTGTCCCAGCTCTTCTGCAATGGTTGTCAGGAAAGTCAAACCCAGGTTTGTGAGTATAGCTTTCTCTGTCACCTCCTTGATGGAAATCTGCTAGCAGCTTCCCTGTGGCTGCCACGGGATCAGCTCAAGATGGGGCTGTGTGGGCAAAGCCCTTTGGCCAACTCCTGGGAGCAATTACAAGACCTCCTGGTACTGGGAGATGATCTCTTCAGAGGTGCTGATAAACCACATGCAGGCACCAATGGAAGCTGAGAAGCGCCTGTACAAGAGTTTGGGGGCTACAGCAGCATTTGGCCCTCTGTGCCACATTCGTTTTTCATCAGTGGATTTCATCATGCACAAAAAGCCCTTCTCTAAACACCAGGTTCTCTTGCCCTCACTTGGGAAAAAGCAAGCAAAAACCCCAGGGCTTTCCTTCTAATCCTGCCTTAAAGCAACTCCTGGATTGCTAGAGGAAAGTCAACAGTTTGTAGGGGCTTCCTTTTTTTTTCCCCCCCCCGAAAGAGAGCAAAATATTCTTTCTTTTATGACTGCTGTTCTATGTTCAAGGATCTTGCTAAAAAGAAAGTGTGTTCCCTCTGAAGAGCCCTCACCAGCTCAGTTCTAGTCTGTTTGCTTCCACTGCTTGGACCACACTTGATTTCTGCTCCTGGATTGCTTCGTGTCATTTAGGACCTTATAGAGCCTAAACCCACCCTAGTATCTCTTGTAACCTATGGTCCTGCTTCCACAGGGTACTGCTAGTGCACAGAGAGCAAGGCAAAGAGGCTGTTTTTCCAAGACATTCCAGACCAGGGCTGGTTCAAGAAGACAGGGAGGCTGTGTTTATCAAGAGAGCCCAACTCCTCCAGAAGACCTGTTGCAGCAATTGCTTTTACAGCAATATTCAGTGCAAAGACCCTGCGGCGTTTTCAAGGGTGTCCTCATGTAACAACGCTGCTGTGCATGGGCAAATTCCCAATTACTTATACCAAGCACTACTTACGTGGAAGATTTTGAAACAAGATGGAGCCTGCCTGGAACAACACCCTTCTTTTGGCTGCAGGGTACAGCATCTGTAGCTGGCGCCTGTACTTGTCTGTCTCTCTCTTTGTTCTTGTGAATCTGTCTCCCTGGATGCAAAGAGGAAGCTGTTGGTCATACTGTGCTGTCAGTAACTTCAGTGTGCATCCAGCATAACCCCATTGGGTGCAGGGAAATTAATCTGTATTTGCAGAAGCATAGCTTTAGCTTTGTAGCTGAATTAACATCTTTAAAATTGGTTTGGAAATTAGTGAGAAACCAGTAGAGACCACTCCAACTCTTCCTTCCAGAAAACTTTTGATTTTTTAAAATTCTGCCATCATAAATACAGAACAAAAGAAGTGAATGTGTTACAGTGTTCTCATCATGAAAGGGCAATGGCAGATGCTTTGATAAACCAGAGGACAGGTCATTATTTCAGTGCAATGCCTCTCAGAACTTCTACCTACCGTACCTCTCCAAAAAGTTATTTTTCAACTTTCTTCCTATGAGATTTATTAGACTGTCAAGGAGAATCTTAAATAAGTGGTAGAACAATTTACCAAGTCCTAGAAAAGGTACATTGGTGAATTGCCTTGCATTGTACTGGGGCAATGGACCAGACGACCTAGTGGCCTTTTCCATTTCTAATATCTGTGATTATTGCAGTTATACCTCAGGACACTAAAAGGAGCCATTTTCTTTCTTTGAGTAGCAGCAAAATGTCACTAATGGCCATGCTAAATCAGAGCAACTAACCCTTCTGCAGATGTGTTGTGCACTTATCCAGATGGCCATAAATGATCCCACTTTGTTTAGATCTGCTATTTTCTGTTTCTGCAGTGCAAGTGCTCAGCACAAGGGGACTGCCATCCAAGGGAAAGAATTTCTGGTAGGAGATTAAGGATAACTAAGGAAATGGTTGCATGACCTATAAGGAGAGGATCATAAATATTGCAATAATAAAACCAATAGCTCTTTCAAAGTTTAAATAGCTTTTCTTTTCAAACACTTGAAGTAAATGCCCTTTTCCCAAGGTTGTCTAGCATCTCTACCTTGAGATTTCGCACAGAGTTTCACCAAATATACTGTAATTTCTCAGGGACCTGGCTTTTCCTTTTAATTATCTTTCTTTGTGGAAATGTCCCTTCCACAGAAGTTAGACCCCAGCTACCTGGAAGTTCCTTATTGCTTCGTTTCGTACTGCAGTTTCAGAAAAACCAGAACATGATAAAAATAATGAAATAGCCCCTGCATTTCTTAAGCACAACACCCACCAAACAAGAAGGGGCAAGTATAGATCTGCCCTTTATAACCAAGTGGCACCTCTTGTGTCCTAGGGGGGAACGTCAGACACAAGGGTCTGCCTATATAAACACTCAGGTATAAAATTCATATTCTTCACAATCTCAAGTGTGTAAAAACACAGACCCGGGCTGCTGCAGCTCTGCACATGGACAACTGACATTCCTATCCCACACACCCTGTTGGTGTGCAAAACAGGCTTTTTTTTTTTTCCTCTTGGTGTGGGATCTAGCTCCGTAGCAAGCAGCCTGCTCTCTTTTCTCCTATTTTTTTTCCTCATTCTGCATCCTACCATTAGTCTGTAGCTAGTTCAGGGGAAGCATAGACCAATGTGTTCCACCAGCGATATCACAAGGATACAGATCTCACAGAAGTGTTCCTGTTCCTTTGTCACCCCGTGTTCTCATGTTCATTTTTCTCATGTTTTAGCCCCCGGCTTCGGAGTACTGCTTTGGGCACTTTTTAATAAAAGCGGGCAACACCTGCCACAGGACAAAGGCTGGAGAGCCTTGATATTAGTGCTCCATCCTGCAATCAATCAACTCTTGTTCCAACCACAGAAAGCAATATCCTTCCTCTAGAACAGCACTCCAGTTTAGTAAATCAAATAGCTGAAGAAACACGGGTGTTCATGCAGCCCACAGCAGGCATGTGCCAAATCCACCCCTGCGCCCATATAAAATGCTGATCAGTCCACAGCCCACTGGTGCAACATACTTTTCTTTCTTGCACATTGGAAATCTGTTACTTTTTTGCTTTAAATAAATTAAAAAGGCAAAGGACCCCCTGAATAGAGTCAATACTCACAAATGGAAAATATCCTCAAGCTGACCTCCCTGATCCTTGCCTATGCTACTGCATGTGTATGCATTAAGATCAGCTCCAATTTTTATGTTCTAGGTTCCAGGCCCTCTATAATAGCTACAATCCTTATTATTCAAATGTTGTACTTCGCTTCTGTGCTTTCTGCACAAATTCCTTTGGTTGTGATTTCCTGGTTATGTGCAATTTCACACATCCAGTGTCTACAAAATCATGGCTTTCAGCACTCCCTGTCATCTAGAAGTTGCTGCTTTCTATCCGAGACAGGCAGAAGAGCTGTTTTATGCTTACAGCTCTCCTACAAATGACATATCTAATGTTTTAGAAAAAGAAAACACAATATAACAAGTCAGATGAAAAGGCAGAAGTTGATACTGCAGACAGACAGGCTGGAAAAGGAGAGAAAAGCAGGATTCGAAACATCTCCAAAACTTGAGACATCAGCACATTATGTTATGAATTTAGGATACACGAGCTACTCTGCCCCAATGTTCTTGTGCAGACACTTCTCAGCTACTGTCCCTTACTTCCCTATCTTGCTGAGGAGCACCATGAATTTGCCCACATTGGGAGTGAGAATGGAGTGAATAGCTGCGGTGCTGTAGATTATATGCTGTGGCTTTCTGTACCCTAAGTCCCCAAGTACGTGTGCCCAGACTTGCAAGAAAGATCAGGAAATAATAGGTGTTGTACAAAGAGTTAGATAAACACCTGCCAGCCTTGCTACATGCATAAAGACCTTACTGTTTCATCTACATCTACAGGTTTCTCTTCCAAGATGGTTCCTACAGTCACTGTGCTTTTCCTAGGCCTTGCTTATTAATGAGGTTTCCCAAATCTGCATTTCTTCAACAGGGTAGGGACAGGGGACATAAGGTCCAGGGATGCAAAGAGGTCATTCATTCCTGGACTGCTCCCTGATTTTGAAAGAGCACAGACAAAAGTGTCAAAAAAAAAGGAGAAGAAAAAAAAAAAAAAAGAGAGAAAAGTGTAATATTAGAGTAGCAGTGAAGCAAGGGGAAGGACAAATTTATCTTGCTTTTTTGAAGAACCTCCCTAAAACAAGTGCAGAAGAAAAGGCACAGAGTGATGATGGTGCTAATACTATAGAGGCTTAGGATCCATGGAGCCCCAACATACTCTGTGAAATGAACTTGGATTAGAGAGACTCTTCTTAAACAGTACAAATGCAATTGCTACATGAACTTTAAACACAGAAAGAAAGACAGAGATTGTGTTTACTGCAAATACCTTTTTGTGTACCTTAATGCCCAAAAGTAAAATAGAGGCTGGATTTATTCTGAAACATGGTCAGGAATTTTAAAACAGGCTTTTGTATACACAAACAAAGGGAGCATGGGAAACAAGAGCTTGGGAGTTACTTAAATGTCAAGGATTACATTGTACCAGGTAAAACTGAAATGCAGCAGAGGGACTCAGTTTCATAAATGAAATATCATTGCTGATGGGTACAAATTATATAAGAAAAATGGAAAGGGAAACAGAGGTAGCACTCTGTCACATGCATTTATAGCTGCAGCAAGATACAGTTCAGCCACTGAGAGCAGTAGTAAAAAAATAAAGAAAATCTGAAGGGGACATCTGCTCCAGCAACGAGAAAGCAGGAATGAATTAGGCTCTCACAAGTTATTCAAAGCCACAGGACATTGTATTTGTGGGAATTTAGCTGCCCACACATCTTTTAACAAGCACTGCCAAACACTGGCCAAAGATGTTCATGTGTTACACAGAAACCTGCTCTAATCCAGACAGTACAGGTTCTTGACAAATAAACAAGAATCCCCCAAACCCAGGAACTGTAGCTGAGAAATTGAAAGCGACACCAATGAACAAGCTATCTGAAGGTAACATAGTAAAGTGTTTATTTGTTTGACTTAGAAAAGGTCTCCAGCATAATTCACTGGACACATATACATTAAATATAAAATGCATACCAAAAGAAACCCAGAAGGCACACATTCAGCCTAAGAGGCTCATTCAGAACCACTCACCATTTCACGCCAGAAAGAAAGAGCCGCAAGCCCCAGCTTTGTTACTCTCTGTCTAAAACCAGGACTGCAAGTATAGGCCCCATGGTGTGCTACACAGATCAGCAAACCTGGGCTAACAAGCCAAAGAGTAAACAAGATCTGGAGAACAGGCGTCCTCTTGGGATTGTCCAGTGTCAGGACACAGATACCAAAGAGAACTAATCTTGTTATTTAAAATAGCAACAGAAAAACAAATGTCTCCCATCTTTCCTGCCCCCTTGGGAGTTTAGTGACTTGATCGTGAGAGCTGGCATCTTGGGCCAGGACCAAACAATAGCTTATTTGAAGACTACTGTGGGTACTGCTGTACCTTCAGCCTCTGCTAGCAGACTTCCAACAGAATTCAAAACCCCTGCTCCTTGCCCCTCTGCCCCCAGCACCATCAACCCCATTTTATCTGGAAAGTGATACAGATCCATTTTACAGGTCACAGCCTCAGGTTTCTAGTACTCGTCAAGAACCACAATTAGCAAAACAAGTAAAAATAAATGTGGTCACTTCACCCAGACTCAGATCTGTTGCCATAGGAGCAGCCAGATAGTCCAAGTTCAGCTGATATTATCTTCAGGGAAAAACAAGTTCCACCAGAGTCTGAAACATCCATCCTCTCTGGATCAGCAAGGCTGCATGCATCCCTGAAGAGTCACGCTGAGTTTAAGGAGCAGATTCATATCATGCAAGAAAGCAAGTTTGCTCTCTCAAATTAAGTAATTAAAGAGTGTGTGATAAGCCTAAGGAGTTCTACTAGCCCCTGGAGTCAAGGCATGAGACTCACTTCTGTGACAGGGGAAGGGATTTAAAAACAAGTGAAAACTATCTTTCAGGAACTGGTGTGGCAACAAAACAGAAGACAAACAGATGAGACTCTCACTGGAAAGGAGATCCTGTTAGTTGACAAGGTTAAAGAAAAGTGCTCTGACATCCATCATAGGAAAGAGAAAGTAAAGCACGTTAATAAGCAAGCACAGAAGGGAGGAAAAGGAAAGGCTAGTGAAATCAGCCTCTAAGAGTATTTTTGAAGTCACTCCACCCAAGATGAGGCAACAAAGACATAAAAACAGAGAGATAGAGGACTTCCTGGAAAACCTGACCATATACATCAACATGGTACTAATTAGTTAATTAGCCTATTGCACAATTAAAAAAATAAATAAATATCTTAAAAGTCTGGAAGAACAAGGAAGCACCAGATGACAATGTTCTTATCAGACAAAAAGTGAAACAATGTCAGCCTGATAAATTTATCTGTGATCTCTGCTAACAAAGTGAAATAAATACAAGGAGGAAAAAAAAAAAACAACTCCAAAACATCTGGAGAATAACAGAAGTATGACAACATCAAGCCATTTTAGACAATCCTACAAACATACAGCAAGTAGCTCTTGGCACATGAGCTGTACACCTGAAGCCAACAGAATAACTCATGGATTAAGTTACTTCTACATCCAAGTGATGGTGTCATTTCCAACACCTCTTTACTCTCATTACCAGGAACAATTTTATAAAACACTGCTGGTAATAGAGCTGACCGACCCAGCTGCAAAACTACAGCTTGTTCCCAGAAGGCTCTATAGAACAGCTACACAAAGTAGCAAGCATTTAACCCACTGAGTGAGAATGAATACATTTAACAGAGGGTACAATACCTTTGGTATTTTTTGGGTCTCAAGACATTCTACAGGGTAAACTCAGAATAAAACAAACTGCTTGCCATTCAAGTTAAATACACTTCCAGGAAAGGCAGTTAATCAATCAGTCAATCACATTTTATCATCAACTACAGACAGCTGTTTCAGTGTAACAACCACTACTGCAACCCAGCATCTAGAAGAGTCTTTGGAACAGCTTGTTCTGTGTTGGGAGTGCAGCAATTGTCTTTGCTGTGAATTCCTTGTGCGGTGAAAATCCCAAATGTTTTCTCTAAACAAAAAGAAAGAAAACAAAACCTGTGCTTTTCTTATGTCTGAATAGGTTTTTTGGCAAGCAGATATGTTAGTTTTCAGGTGTCTACTTAAAATTAGGATTTATTTTTCTTAGCTATCACAAGAGGGCTTATTTATGACAGCAGAGTATGTAATTTAGATGGCAAGAAAGCAGAGTGAAACATCAATCCACACACTGAAGAAACAAAAACAACCTGCTTCTCCACTCTATTCGTGAGTAGAACTGGAAAAGAGCCAGTGAACAAGAGGACAGAGGTGTCAAACAGGTCCCATATAATGAATAGCTATGTATACCATGGACCTGTAACTTGGAAAAAGTGATGACTGAGGACATATATGATATAGGTCTGTAAAATCACAAGTGGCAAGGAGACAAGGAATAGGGGTGGATTCACCACATCTGACAGTGGAAGAATTAGGGTCACTCGATGAAATAATCAAGAAAACAATTGAAACAGCCTGAAAACAGTTCTTTTAATACCACACAATGAACTCAGGGTTCATTGCCACAGAACACTGTAGAGGCCAAAAGTAGTAAAGGATTTTTGAAAAGTGACTAAGTACATTCATTAAGGCCAGGTCCAGAAGGAACTGCCAGTTCAGAAGGTTCATAGACTGCTGGAAGAGTGTCAGAGAAAGACCTCTGTATACAAGCTTTATTATTTTATGCTTCTGTGATCATCTGCTATTGGTTATCCTCAGAGACCAGAGAGCAGATCAGATGGCCTTTGGTCTGATTGCATGCAGTGCTTCTTATGGATCAAAGCTCTTGATTTTGGCATGGCTTACAGTTTGGAAAGGTTAACTTAAAAAGAATGGAACATTTGAAAAGCTTGTATGCCTCCTCTGCTTTCTCTTTCAGGCCTCAAAGATGTGCTCCTTAATCATTCGGTTTCCATGAATGGTAAAGTATTGCTGAATTATCAACAAACAGGATTTTTGTAACTGAAGGCTGCATTATTGCTCCCAGATCCTGCCCAGTCCCCTTTCAAGGCATTTCTCCTGACCCACTCTCAACTGCAGGTTAAACATTCCCCTATATTCAATTTTTTTCTCTTGAGTACATTCTTGTTTAATCACTTTTTTCAACTGTTATATTTATGACATGAAACAGTTAAAATACTAATCTGTTAGCCTCTGATAGCTAAATCCTACTCCCAGACCCTTTGCTTCTGTGTGGATAAGTGACAACAGGAATCTACAGGAAGACTCCTTGTGGACAAAGGATTGTTACGCTGTCTGTAAACATTGTTATTTCACCCAGAATTTGCCACTTCGATTGGATTTAGCCTTCCAGCCAGTCAGACCAATACATTTCTGCAGTGCAGTAGAGTAAACAATGCAACACAGTGATTCTGAGTCTGTAGCTAAACAGACTGATGTAGCAGCACAAGTCAGAAAATCTCCTGCATTTACTTGGACACAGAGCGAGCTCTGAGACCAGTCATCACTTGTTTTTATATATAAACTATGTGTGCACACAGACATATGGACTAATACATTCAGCATGAAACCTCCTTTAAGGGACTGACCATCCACAGTCTACACTTCACCCAGCAAATGTGCTTTAACCGGGGGTGCCAGGTGCATCCAGGACCACACAGTGGCTTTATAGACCACTGAGTGAGGACACGGCTGTAGGTTCAAAATCAATCAAGAAGTTACTGTTCCAGCTTGTTCCGCCTTCAGTTGTCCAGATAATCTTTCTCAATCAAGATAACACACAGGTAGGTTGTTTGTTTTTATCGCTG
>VZTO01012369.1:0-52854 GCA_013400615.1 Syrrhaptes paradoxus
GATGATTCCCATGTATGGAGCAGTGTGGGTGACACATGGGACACATTCACTTACTCTGCATGATATCTGGTTTATGTTTTCCCATTTTGCTCTTGGGACCCAGCTTCCTGATGGTTATACAAATGAAAAAGTGCCATCTGAGAAAAATAACAGAAGATTTCAGTGGTACTGGTGGAGAGGTATTGCTTGAAAACAGAACTCAAAGAAGATGAGTAAGGCTTGAATGTGCTGGTGCAATATGAATGAATGTGTCAAAGACATGTCAATTGACATCATGTTCTTGCATGCATTTAAAAGCAGTGTTTGGAAATATTTTGTCTTTTAAGAGTCTGTCTCTTTACCTTTCTGCTACTGGAGATTCACCCTGGTGGAATCAGGTCTTGCAGAAGTGGGGAAGCAATTCCCCAGGGAACCTCAAGCCAGGCAACCTCATGCAGATGGAGGCTTTCATTACCCGTACTTACATGGCTTTGTGAAGATGTGCAGAGCATAGGATACAGGGGATGAGCTGTGCCAAACAGATAGCAGGTCTCCATCCTTGAGAATAAAGATGAATGCAGAGGCATACAGAGAGCCTGACGGGCTTGTAACTTGAAAGCAAAACCAGCAGTTATTTGGCAGCTTTTTACAGGAGAAGTCTGACATCCATCTGTGCCCCGTCCCCATCATCCCCATGCTTGTGTAACTTGTAGAGATGTGAATGGGAGTTTTATGGGCGTGACTGAAGGACAGTGATGTCAGAGGGAATAATTTCCATTGACTTTAATGGGCTTTAAATCAGGCACCCTTATAACCAGGCTTTGCCAAAGTGATTAGTGACTTTGGATTACCCTTAGCTGTTTGGGAAATCTCTTTGTGTCAAGGCTCATGTCAGGCACAGTTAGGTTTGAAATATATGTGAATAAAACACACATGCACAAAGTGTGCCTATCAGTGTTAAGAAGCCAATTTATACGCACTGTAGAGCTGAATCCACTCTTAGGAAAGAAGATTCTGGTTTAGTACAAAATAAATTCCAACTACTAAGATAACATTTGTAAAAAAAACCCAAAACACCTAGACTTGTCTGCAGAGGTCAGAACAGTGCAGCCAGGAAACAAGGGTACCTCTTCTTTCTTTGGTATCTCTGTATTTGTACAGGTTTAGCAGGGACATCCCAGAAGGCAAGCGACCCCAGCCAAAGTCTGTTGATAGAACCTCTATATTGCCCCACATTTCCTTCTGGTTGCACTATTTTCCTGTCTTCTCCACCCAAGCTGCAGCCCTAGGATTTAGGTATAGGTCTCCTGCAGCTCTGTGCAGCACTGTGAGGGGACAGGGACCCCAGCCCTGGCTGTACCTCCAGCTCTTGTGTAACCCAGGGGATGGGTTTGATCCCTGCCATGTAAGAGATGTGCCAGGCACATGCCTTCATGTCTGTTGAAAAAACCCCAAGCTGAGCACTCTCCTCTGCAGAGCATCATGTCATGATTGGTACATGGAAGCCTACATCAACCACTCCATCTCTCTGAAAATCCACCCTCTGCTTACTGAGAAACAGATCTTCTGCTGAGTGCCCTGAAACATCAGCTGAACCAAGAGGTCTTCAAAGGAGCCCACTTGGGAAGCTGAAGGTTATGATAGGAGACCACTGAGCAAACAGCTGTAGACAGGTCAAATGTGCTTCCCCTGCTGGCAAAGATGACTTTCCCACAGCAGGGTTGGCAGAAGGACTGGGGTACCTGCACCTCAGCTGCTGCATTCCCTTACCTGGGCCGCCAAAGGTATGGTTTTCCATTACACCTCAGCTCCTAGGAGATCTTTCCATATGGTCCTGCTTCTTGGCCTTTCCCTCTGCCTTGAACTGGTGAGACCTCATCTGGAATATTGTGTCCAGTTCTGGGCCTCTCAGTTCAAGAGGGACAGGGAACTGCTGGAGAGAGTCCAGCGCAGAGCCACAAAGATGATGAAGGGAATGGAGCACCTCCCTTATGAGGAAAGGCTGAGGGAGCTGGGTCTCTTCAGCTTGGAAAAGAGGAGACTGAGGGGTGACCTAATGAATGTTTATAAATATGTGAAGGGTGAGTGTCAGGAGGATGGAGCCAGGCTCTTCTCTGTGACANCGGCAGGGGGATTGGACTGGATGATCTTTCGAGGTCCCTTCCAATCCCTAACATTCTGTGATTCTGTGACCTGGACCTGGCATTTGTCTGTCTAGAGGATGAGAGGATGTAGCAGCTGAGCTAATGAAAATTCTTCTCTCCCCCCCGCCTCTCTCCCCATTTTGCATAGCTGTTTTTTGCCAGTTCCGCCAGCTGAACTGGTCCCCCTGCTCTACTGGAGTCACACCAGCCCTGGCAGGAGGGACCAGGGAGGAGCAGGACAGCTGCTTTCCACAGCAGCTCTCTCTCCTATCACACTAGATGTGACCTGAAACCAAAAGCCTAACTTCAAAGCCACTTTTGTCAACCATCTAAACGACTACATCCGGAGGTGAACTGTTTTTAAAAAGAAAAAAAAAAATTAACACCCAGCTCACCTTGGGTCAGGCTTGATCTGCCATGATCCCCCTTTGGATTGTCCTGCTGCCAGATGCGCTCCTGCCAAGGGTTTCTCAGAAGGGATCACGAAGTACATGGGTCAGGTGAAGGGGGGTCAGCCCTGCCACTTGCTCTCTGTGGTCCTCTTGGCCCAGGAGCAGGACGTGATAGGAACCCATCCCATGACTGGTACACAAGTATCCTACATCTTACTTGATGGTGGCACATGGTTTCACATGGTAGGAGTGCCCCTGTGCCTTGGTGACAGCTTTAGCAGAGGTCACCTGCCATGCTAGCACAGCCACCTGGGTCCTGTGACAGGAGTCATCTGTGTGCTGGCTGCAGGAGAGATGTACAGTGAGTCAAAAGGACCAGATTGCATGAGTTGCCCAAAAAGCTGCTACTTTCTTGTCACACATTAATGTTTAAGCCTCACCACCAAACTGGAGGGTGGTTTAAATTAATTAAAAGTTTGGCTATTGGTGTGTTGTATAAGGTAGACTCAGTTCAGTCCCTCCACTTTCTCTCTGTGGCCATGTCCTCTGTAGTGCTCTTGCTTTTTCAGCAGGAATGAAGAGGGCTAGTCTCATCCTGAAGAACCTGCCGTCTGGAAAACGTGAGTGGGAATTCCCTCAGGCTAAGGAGCAAAATGGATGTGATAAAAGGCTGCCACGGATGTCTCAGGTGCAGAACAGAATGAATTTGCAGCTCATGGACATCCATCACGGTCCTCTGCCAGTCTTTACGGAAAGGCTGGACTTACCTTGCAAGCGCACAGGTACTTGGGGCAGGTGTAGCTGATCTTTCACCAAGAATAAAAAAATTCAAGATAAAATCAGAAACCCCTCAAAATCTGACAAAGCGAGGAGAAAGGGAAATGTGGGCAGAAAGTGGGCAGAATTTAGTCCTGAGCACAGGGAGAGCACGTGAAGTTATTACAAAAGGAAGCTGTAGCTACTGCGTAAGGGTTTTAAATGAAGGAGGCATCTGAATTCTGTGAAGGTCCTGCTGGGGAGCATTAGCCAAGCCAAAGGCAACCCTGACTTGCCTGGCTTTCTCAGGGGATGAAAGAAGAGGAACATTTTGCGTTGGATCCTAAAATGGGTTTAGGGATCAGGTATGTGCCTTGTTACTCAGTCTGATCAGCACCAAGGTGCTTCTGGACAGAGGGGAAACTACGACTTGAAGCACTCGAAGAATTTCAGTGTTAAAGCAAGGTATCTGTGAAATTTAACAGCCTCTAAGCTAGGGGGCAGCTGAGCAAGAGTTTCTGGGCTTTGTTTTAAAGATCTAAACATTTTAAAGACATAGTGAAGTGTATGTAGATTTTCACTCTCCGATGAAGGATGCTGTATGCAAAATTTAGCAGCAAAAGCCCAAATCAAACTCTAGGTCTTACTTGAGGACTTTATGCTGCAGAGGTTAAAACAACCAGCAGACCTACCACATGCCAACACTACCCAGTGGTATCTTCATGAATGTAGCTGACCTCCAGCCAAGCAGAAGTGAACATTTCGTGCTCCTATGAGTGATGCTGTCTTCATTTGGTAACGGGTCCAGGTCACGCTTCTTCTCCCAGGTTCAGGGGCTCTGGGGTCAGGGCTAGAAAAATTGGATGTTGTTGTTCCCCTGTTAGCTGAGGTAGGTAATGCTTCACACAGGGGCTCACTCTACCTTCCTGTGCTCCAGCAGTTCTGGCTATGTTCAGCTATCAGCCTCTGGAAGCTGGTATGGTTTTTGCCAGGTGTGGTACTGCCTCTCTGTCTGATGATGGAAAATAGCAGAGAAGCTTGCAGTAACACAAGTTTTGAGGGATCCAATTCCAGCCTTGCTTGTTGCTGTCTACTTGGGAAAGGTGCCAGGGGTGCTGTAGCCTCACCAAGCAATAGCCGTCTCCTTCAGCTTCTCAGAACAGCTCTTGGAAGCCGTGCCAGCTCCTGCCTGCCTTTTATGAAGGATGCCTGGTCTGTCAGCTGAAGGGAGATCCTAAAATGCTGCGTGACAGTGCATGTCCCTTGCATTTCTCTGTCCCCTAACTGAAGCACAAACCTCAAAGACACAGGAGCAGCATTCCCAGTGGGACTTCATAAAGGGGAGACGAGGTGATTCTTATCCCCAGGTTGATTTACACGGGTGCAACGTCCTTGACTGCAGCTCAGTGTATGAACCGATGCAGCTGTACACCAGAGCGAGCTGTGGCACGGGTGGCAGTGCAGGCTGCAGCAATGCCGGTCCCCGTGCAGGTGAGGGGGTGTGTGCAGGTCCCTGCTTGTGCACGACACGTCTCGGCTGTCCCCAGCCCATGCTGTCCCCAGCCCATGCTGTCCCCGCGCTGCTGCTGCTGCTCCTCCACTGCAGCATGCTTCACGGCTGCTCCGACACACGGCAGGTAGGGCAGCCACTGCAGAGCTGACACATACCGACTCAGTCCTGCTTCTCCCTTGCATCCCTGGGGCACCTCTTGTTTCCAGGGGAACAAACTGAAGAGAAGCCATCAGAAGAGGATAGTTCAGGGGATGCAATCCACTGCATTGGAGAGATTGCTATCCTGCAACGTCATTCTCTTTTCCTCCAGATCCCCCTTTTTTTTTGAATACACACTGGGTTGACAGTGTGAGCAATATTTTTACCCGGATTCTGGCAGCTAGCTACCAGTCTTTGCTCTGATCTGTAGCTTGAACGTGTTCATAGTTGTACTTGGGCTGCAAACCAAGCTGTGTTGGTTTATGAGCCCCACTAACAGATCCTCAGGTCTCGTGCGTTTTCTTTTAGGAGGTGGGATGATGCTTTGTGTCAAAACCTCCCACAGATATGTGCATTTCAGCTTCTGGTGGCATGGTCATTTGTGCCAAATTAATTATTCTGAGGAGTTATTAGCTGCTTGAAATGGAGTTAATTGTATATCCTTCACTCTAGTTGTGCTAGAAAACAACTGCTGTAAAGAACTAAGCTCATGCTGTGTGCAACCTTTATCTTCAACCATAAGAAACAGGAAACCTATGTGGGTTTTCTTGCAACAACCTGACATTCAGAGTTGCTTTCAGAGCAACAGCTAGTGAGACTATGCAGCCATGCACTATAGCTCTGAAAGGGGAAAATTTATCAGAGAGGCTCCTGTCCAGCTTTGGTATGTGTCTGAAAGAGAGTCACTCCAATTTGCAAATGGTCCTTTGTTTACTTGCTTTTCTTCCCAGTGGATTGCCTGTTTTCATCTCCACCGGGGTAGCAGGCAAACCAGGATCAACCCTGCAGTCTCCGGATCTAGAGCCAGCTCCAGGGAGCAGCAGGAAACCTCTTTAGGTGTGCCAGGGACCTGCGCTTCCCAGTCCATGCATTGATGGCTTGCCAGTTCCTTCTTCAGTGTTATCCAATGGGATCCCAAAAAAACCAAAACCCACCTTTCCTCCCACCCCGTGTAGGCCAAAGAAAGGACTAAAGATGATGAATACTCCCTCTTGCTTCTCACCCTCCGCTGCCAACCAGTAGTCTGTATCATAATTGCTGTAATCCCTCTAAACTGGGGACACATTAGCTGGGGACAGCGGTTTTCAAAAGGACCTTTCTTAATGCATTACGTTCTTATTGTCATGCTTGGCTGCTGCTGAGGGTTAAAAATGAGTCTTGATAATGGAGATTACAGTGGCTGTGCAGAGATGGTTTGGGGAGCATACAGTTTTGTGTTCTTCTTTCTTTTTTTTTTTTTTTCTTTTAAGACATGGAAACAGTATTTACCGGTGAAGAAAAAATAATGAAACAGATTGGAACAGCACAAAACATTTTTTACATGTTGCTATGTATGCTTTTAGCAAAGGCATGTATTTAGTGTTACCAAATTTTTACTTGAAAAGCAATTTGGGTTCTTGTTGAAAAAAAAAATTAGGCTTAGGAAACATAAGATAACTATGAAAAGCTGGGGTTCCTCCTGGAAAACACCCTTTTGATGAAAAAGTGATATATTTTGTCTAAAAGAGACATTCAAATGTTTTCCAAATTATCATTTGAAATACTTTCTCTGTTAGAAGTTTTAATTAACAGTGCCTAGTCCCATCTCTGGGACAGATTTTCAAATAGCCCTGTCTTCCACTGCCACACCAGAAGCAAGTGTCCATTACCGTAAGGTGGCTGAAGGGACTGAGGGTTTGGCACTTTGTTGACACCTGACTACAGTCGCTCCACTTGAAAGTGCAGAACACCTGAAAATTCGACTTCTTGTCTCAAAGGCTGGTGGCTTTTCAAAAGTAGCTTTACATCAAAGCTTCAGCTCCTTCAGCTTCTGAATTGAGAGTCTAGGAGCTGAATAGCCAGTGAGCTGTATGCATGGGCTCCCTGGTCTGCCAGGTGGCTGTGTTTTCTCTGGAATCACTGATTCCATACTTCCCAACCCAACCTAGTGATTCAAGAGTCTTCGGATATTGCAAAGACATCTTTGCTTCCACCATGACAGATACTGGAACCGAAGCTGAAAAGTTATGAACCCAAAACTGAAATGACAAAAGACAATTCCTTTTATCGCAATTGGACTGCTTTTTATTTTTCCTTAGAAGTACTGGAGGAAAAAAAACCCAATACAAGAAGACCTCCAGGTCTGTAACTGATGCTAAGACACAACACACCAGGTCCAGCTTTCCAGAAGGAACAGTTCTATTGTCTAAATGTTTAATTGTGCAAATAGTGTAAAAAATCTGTCGGGCAGAAGGGCCAGCAGGTGCCCTAAATGCATTTATGTACTGGCGAAAGGCAGGCGGGGAGGGGGTGGTATTTGCAGAGGGGTAGCTCACCGGAGTCCCTGCCACAGCGTGGGGCAGGAGCTGAGGGTGCCTAGGTGCCTCTCCAGTTTCAGATCTGCACAGGAAGCACACGATGCTCTTTTCTGATTTCTAAACAACTTGTGCAAGCTTTCTAAATAACAGCCTGCGGCACGCCGCGGAGAGAGACTTCCTGCTCAGTTGCGAGGATGATTTGGACGCCGAGGCTCCTTCTGTAGTCTTTGCTTTTTTTTTTTTTTTTTCCCCTTTCTGTAGTTTTTGCCACAGTAAAGCCAAGCCACATTGCAGAGGCAGTCAGGCAGCTTTTTGTCAAATTTTGTCAAATGTTTCAATTGCATTCACAGGAGGTAAGCAGTAGTTCTAAAAGCAAAATTAATAGCAACCAGAGGCCAAAAAAAACACCAAAAAAGACCAAGGACAGGAAGAAGGGAAAAAGTATGGAAAAGCTGAGGAGACAATAAATGATTGTCATCATAAACAAACTGAAAGTAACCATTGGAACAGAAAGCTGTAAGACCTTCTTCAAATGTGGGAGGAGGTGGAGATACCAGAGCACTGGGTGGCATGCATGACGGCTGGTGTCTTCCCTGTGGGGCTATATGGAAACTGTGGTGTCTGGCTGCACTTCCCAGGGATGCTGCTGCACAGCCTTCCCTTCCTGGGCAGCTGGGAACTCTTCATCAAGACCATCTGTCTGGCTTCTTGGGAAGCCAGGATTGCAAGGCACAGAGCTGAGGACAAGTTCACATAGGGCCTGGGAGTACACCTGCTTGCCCACTCAGGGTATTGCCACCCTTTTCCCAGACGGCTTCTGTCTGGGTCACATCAGCCTTCCCTAATGCTGAGGATGCTTTCCATATGGCCGCCAGTCCTTGGTCGCAAATAACTGCACCTAGGCTTTGAGTAAAGCACAATTGATGAAAATCAGAGCAGCGAAGCTTTGGATGCATTGGTGCATCCAAAGAATAAATTGGTTCCTAATTCAGCCAAGCAGGAACTTAAAACTGAATGTTACTCGCTGTATCAGGCTCTTCCTCCGGCTGCGGTTTGCAAGACCCTTCCAACGTGCTGCCAGGCTTTTCGTTTCTGCTTGGAGGGAAGAAAGCAAAATGGCTTTTCAGCCAGCAGGCTCTTGACAAGTGAGGGGCAACAGGACCCACGAGTGCCAACGGCAATATTTTCCCATGCTTTCTCAGTCTTGTCCTCAGTGTCCTCTAAAATATGTGAAAAACTGTTGAATTTTATGGGCAGATCTTTGGGTTGCCGAGTCAGTTTACGTTATGAATAATAACTCATCGACATTTCACCAGAAAGAAAGATTGTAATTAAACCAGACTCTGAAAATGATTTACATATTTTGCAAGACCACAGGAATGTGGTGCTTTATTATGTCAGGTCTGTCAGGATAGGGTTATTCCTGTACATCTCAAATTCCAGGTTCCTGCACACTCACAGCAAATTAACTGCAAATATGTCCACTTCTTAAAACTGAGTCAGTTCTGCACTAAAAAAGCTCATTTTACTGTTTCTCTCTGTGCACTTTTATTTTATCCCTGTCTAGGCCTCCTTTGCCCTCAGGAAAGATTTCAAAAGTAGTAAAAGCTCTAACAACCCCAAAAAGAGAAATGAAAAAACATCTTGTGACCAATCTCGGTTCCCTGTGTGGTCTGAGGGCTTGATCCAAAACCAGTCCAAAGCAGGCAACAGCCCCGGGCAGGGGGTGAGGTGGGGTGACCGGTCGAGGTGGGAGCCAGGACACCAAGGGTTTGCTCCCAGTGCTTCCAGTCCATCAGTGCAGCATTTGCGTGCTTCGGAGGAGGACTGTCCAGCGAGATTGTGTGCCTCACCCTGATGCAATCTGTGAGGCTTCTTTTATGTTTTAAAAGGAGGGAAAGCCTGAGAACCTAAACCCTTTTTAAAAATTACCTCTAACTCATGGAAGAGTTTTTAAAATGACCCCTTCACCTTGGTTACCCCAAACAGCAAGGAACCAGGAGCAAGCGAACTAACAGAATTAAACCAGGTGATTGACATGTTCATCAAGGTGAAGTTATTATTTGAGCTGCTAATACAAAGCTCAGTCTCAATGAAGCTCTGCATTCTTCTCTTTCTACAGTAGGAGTAAGTAGCTTTGATTGTAAGAAATAACCAGTGTACAAGTGTCACACCAAGTAAAAAGAAGCACTGTTGGTTCAGTGTTGTTTTCAATTAAAGTCATTGGGAAAATCTGGTTGAATTAATTGGAAGTTAAATCTTCATGAGATATGCTACACACTTTTGATCCATTCTTTTTAAAATAAAACAACCACGATTAATTTTCACGTAATCAGATACACACAAGTAGGATACCTGGAGTTTGTCAGGTTTTGTTTTGTTTTGTTTTGTTTTCCACTTGCAAATGCTTTCCATCAGAAAATGCTCACTCAGAAATTTGCATCCACTCTGACAAAGCTTCGAGCAGCTTTTCAGCCCAGTGATTCCTTGTCAAACAAGAGGGATTGGGACCTACCCATCTAAGACAGTCAACAACGCACAGCCAAGATGCCAGAGACCCATTATGCCTCCAGGGCTCACTCCTAGTTGCAGTAACATTTCAACTCCTGGGGCTGGAGACTTGTTTCTTCCTTCTTCCTATGCAGTTATTTACTCACAAACCTTCAGGATGAGAAACCAAGCAAGCTGTATGCACTCATTTCGGATAGAACACTTTGGGTTCTAGCAGATTTAGCTTTAGTCACCTGTGGGAATCGGTGGTGTACAGGGATCTGAACCTTGGTTATCTGCACCCTGCAGCAGTGTGTGCAGCATGCTCCCCAAATCAGCTTGCGCTCAGCTTCAGGAATTTGTTTCCCTCTGGATCCTCTGTGGATTTGGTTTCCACGAGGAAATCCAGCTGGATCCCAGTCTGCTGGTGGTTCTCAGGCTGCTGGTCTGCAGGACTTCCTCCAAAACCAATGCCAGAATCTTTTTTTTCCCATTCTTTGCAGCTTGCCCAAAGCAAGTGGGGAGAAAAAAAAAAAAGACAATTTGTGGAATTCAGCGCACACCAGGCTTTGACTTGTCCTTTTGTCACTGGGGACTCACAGATGTCACCAGTACTGCTTATTCTTTGGGAGAAAGTTTGGCTGACAAACAGGATGGTCCTCAGGACAGAATTCTGGCTGGAGGGCATCATGGGGTGCAACACACCAGCCACCCCCATAGCTGGTACTCAGTCTCCCACCTCAGTCAGCACCAGGTGCCCTGACAAAGGTGTGAAAACACCATAGTTGGCATTATCATGTCTGTGGAGCAGCTTTAATTTTTTTTTTTTTTCTCCTCCAGCTTTTGTTGTTGGTGATTTTTCTGTTTGATTCCGTTTCCAGCTGCAGCCAAGTTCCTCTGAGATCTAAAAGAGACAGCAAATGAGGAATACCCAATCTGTGAAACAGGGGAGTTAATAATAAAGGAAAAATTAAGGTGAGGCAGGTAAATTCATGCCTGTCTGAGACATCTGCTGCAAAGTCTTCTTCTGAGGCTTGGGTTAGAATAAGTGGTAGATTTCCATACTTTTACCAACCGCTGTAGGTCTTCTGTGAAGGATTTCTACAGTGCCAGATACAGTCTGTATTGAAATACTTCTGATATTGTATTACCAACAGCACTTCTGTAACACCAGGGTTCAGAAGCCAAGATTTCCAGAGGTCACTCTTGAGGCTGGATCAGTTACTGATGCCCTAAGACCAGAGCTGTGCTTTTTTTCAGTCTGCTGGATGAATCACATCACATTTAAAAGACATTTTTCAAGTTGCATGGTTTTTTTTTAAGTTGTGCTTGGTAGAAACGAAATATATGATTTGGCCTAAAAGGAAATGCTAAATTTTGTTTTCAGGATTTAAAACCCTTTTCTATTAATTACTGCTCCAAATGTTGTTTTGAAAAGCACTGAGGATAACATACTTTTTTTTCTTTTTATTAATATTTATTTTCTACCTGAAAAAATCACTAGATCTGTTAAATTCTAGGAATAATTTCTGTCTTCCCATAAGCCATAATTTTGATGAATAACACATCTTTCATCAAAATATCTGAATGTTACCTGGTTTATAGAACAGTTGAGTGCTTTTTTGTCTGCAAAGCTGTTACTTCTTGGTTTAATCAAAAAGGCTCCCCAGAAATTGGTAACTCTGGACATTATTCAAGGCAAAAGCCTTGCGGGCTGGCTATGGTGTTATGATGGGTACACAGTTCTTGTGTTACTAAATACAGAATAATGGAGCTGCAGATAAAAATCGTTCCACGGGGGACAAAGTGAGAGCGTTGAGTATCAGATTTCTGATTCAGAAAACATTCCATAGCATCAACCAAAAACAACAAAAAAGGAAAATATAAAGATATGGAACATCAACCAAATATAGCACCAACGGCATGAAGCAACTGCTCGGTGCCGAACAGAAAAAAGCAATAAAATCATTTAGAAAGTCAATGTGTGTTGGGCTTTGCTGCACTCAGGTGCATGGGGGTCAGTGCCCAGCAGGAGCTTTGGTGGAGCTGACATGTAGCTGGTGGTGGATGGAGGTCTGGGTGTCCTGCTGCCGTCTTTTCCATGCTCCCATGCCCTGTGACGGAGAAGGGCAGGCTGCAGAGCCCTGCTCCAGCTGGTATTCCCAGAGCATCACCCTCCAAACACCGGAGAAAGGTAGCCACCACCCTGGGACACAGGACCTCCACGAGAGGGGTGACACCAAGCTTTGCCGAGCGCACAGCTGGAGCTCTTCCTTCATGCGGACGTCTCAGGGATGGTAGAAGGGGTGTAAGGCAGCACAGCAGCCAGGCAGGGCTCACAGGCTGGCTCCTTCCCCTGTCAGCTCAGCATGCCAGCCAGGCACCCAGGCATGGATCCACCTCGCCCCTGTTTGGTGCCGAGCTGAGCTCCAGATCCCCTCTGCGATCACTACCCTGGTACACGGGGCCCCTGGTGATTCTCCTCCTAATTGCAGCACTTCAGAGAAAATTTTGCTGGGATGGCTCTGGACCCAAACATTAAATTAATAAGATCTGATAACTCAGCATCTCTATTACGTCTCCCGTTTCTGTGCATAGTTTGTTTCAGCTGCGAGTTCTTTATAGCAGCATCTGTCTTTCATTACATGATTGCATGGTATCTGGGACTGTGGAGCAGTTAGGCATAAAAATATGAATGAGAAATGTCTTTAATTTATTTAACTTACAAGTAACTTCATTATGATGAATGATGGTAGGGACGTATGACCTCCAAATAAATAGTCTGCTATTTATTCATGCTGATTTTTCTTCCTATCTGGTGTACTGGGGTAGTTCCTCTTTGAAGCCAAAGTGTATCATTGCCATATGAAAATCCCAATGACCTGAAAAGAGGAATTTACCAATTGCTCTGTTCCTGCCCTGTGCAGCCTCTCCAAAAGCCTTGCAAGCACCTTTCCTTTTGTCTGCAAAGGCATTTCATGTGTTTGTGTTGCTAAAAGAAAGATGCATCCTCACTCTCAGGCTGTGGAGCTGGCACACATTTTCTCTGGAAAACATCAGGACTATCTGAATAAAAGCTAGTTAAAAATTGCCTTGCTAGTGCGTTCAGCTCCATAGGAAAATGAACAATGGATTTGTTACTAAAGTGCCATAAATTATATTTTATTTTGCTTACCACCAAGAGAGTAATTAAAAAGCTATTTAAATGGAAAATAAATTACGCGGAAAACATAAATTGAATTTTCATGCAACAAGATGGTTCAACAATAGAATCATACATAAAGTTCATGGTAGACAGCTCTGCTTTGTTTCTTTACGGGACTTCGGAGGTAAATTGCCCCCCAAACTCTAATGAACTGCATACACATACACTTTCCCATAAAACCTTAATTTACTAGTCTGTCAGATATGGCTGCTCTTGTGTCTGGATGCTCTGCTTATGTAAATATATTTCTGGTGCTGCTACTAAAAAAACTGAACCCAGCTGCAGATCAGCTCCGAAGGTAGCTATGGAAATGAAGCCAGAGGCTGCACTTTCTTTTTTGGGTAGGAGGCACATTTCTCATTGTCATTAATTCTTCATCCCTCTGTTCAGCTACACGGAAACAGTGGCGGTTATTCACAGCAGGACCAGCAGGTCCCTCCCACACACAACAGGCTGAGGCAGGTAATACAAACTTCTGTAGAAAATGCAGAGAGCATTATCGCTAACAATACTTAGTTGTCTGGCTAACAGAAAAAAAATGTGTCGTGAGCAGAACAAACAGAAACTGGGATCACGACATCCCTTGCCCAGAGGTTAGCATAGCCCTGGGTTGAAGGCAAATCCCTCAGTATCAGCTAATCAGGAGATTTTGCTGTGAATCAGAAACTTGTGGTTCATTCCTATCCTAGACGTGCCTGCGGGGGAGCGCTGTGGGGTGAGCAAAGGATTTGGACTTGGACCAGCCAAGTCCCTTTGCTTCTCCTCCATCTCCTCGTCTGTAGCAGTGACTGACATTGGGACCCGCTAGAGAAAACTCCATCAGGACTGTGCGAGGCTGCACCACGGCCATGGACAGATGCTGCATGCTGCAAGCACTCTGTCCTGAGCCCCAGTGCAGGGAGAGATGCTCATGAACACGGGAAAGCAGGAGAATTGAGCTGGTGAACTGGAGGGACTGGCGCAGCCCCAGTCCACCACCAGCCAAGCCCAACACTTGGGGAAAAGCTGCAGAGAGTGAATTTGCTGATAAAGTTTTGCAAGCGTTTACTGACACCCGCAGAGTATATACGTTGTGGAGCCAAGGACAGCAACGTCACTGCTACCAAGGGGTTCTGCCTGCGACCGGTGCATTGCATTGCAGCAGGAGACGCCTGGGTTATCAGTGTAAAAACAATTCAAATTCTTCCTCCTTTGGAGCTGGATGTTGGTCCACGATAATGTCATTCTTATGACAGAGACATCGAAGGAAAAGCCACAGACAGCAGGGTGTAAACAAGTGACATTGAGGACAGCGTGCTCTCTGTCCCCACTGGGGCATTATGTGAGCTCAGCATTACTGAAGCAGTGACAACACAGAGGGGAGAAGGAAGCTGCTGTTGCTGTATTTGGAATGTTGATCTTTTTTAGGAGTTTGCATTCATTTGATAGACGTGGGGCCAAAAGAGAAGAGGAAGCATTTGAAGTGTCTGAGCTCAAGGACCGCGGTGCCAGAGCATAAGCCCCTGACACAGAGGCAGAGAGAGAAGCTGGGCAGTCCCGTTGCCTCGCCGTCTGTGTCAGAAGAGCTGGGACTGGCTGCCCCAGGAAGATAAACAGGTCCTCTCACTAAATAGACCCCAAGGAATAAAAGAAGTAAAAAAGCAAACATTTTTCACCAGTCAAAATAGGAGCCATTTCTGCAGAGATGGCTGGTGCTAAATATATCTCAGTGCTTGAAGCATCAGCAGGGCTCTGGCAGGGGCCCTTGGATAAACATTGCAGCTGTGCTCTTGCAGCTCTGCCCTGGGAATCTTTGTGGGTTCCTTTCATAACCAAAGGTCTTTCACAGGAAAATGAAAAGTTTGCAGGGAAAGACTGTGCACTATAGCAGAGCACGTCCCTTGGTCTCCAGCATCTCTGGAAACAGCGGCAGTGGCAGTTTGTGCATCGCAGCAAAGCCTAGGCATTGACCAGCAATGCTTGCAAGGGCAACTTCTGCCTTACTCCCTTGTGCACAAAATGTTTTCTCTTTGCTTATGAGAAGGCACTGATAAATGAACCTGGCTATAAACCATTTCTTGCCCCCGGTGAACAGAGAGGTGATTTTCAGTTCCACAGTACAAATTTCTGATCAAAATGAAGGCTAGGGGGAAAATGTTGTGCTTCCAGCACACTCTCTGTAGGATTTGATGAAAGTGCTGGGGAGTAAAAAGCAGAGTTGGAGATTGTTATGAAGCTCTGTGACTTAAAAAAAAAACCCCTCACAAACAAGCAAAATCCTGTCAAAGTCGCAGACAAAATGTAGATTGTTATTACCAGAGCAGAAAAAGATGCTGCATAAAATAACTGAGATGATTGTTAACACAGGGGGGCTGGCACAGCGTGTTCCCTGGCTCTTTTCACAACTGAAAGGCATACTCTTGGAGGGCTGCTAACAGACTGGCTCATTCTCAGGTATTACCAAAATATGTGATTTAAGTGTGCATGGTTTAGGGATAGAAATATTCAAGAGAACACGTGAACACTAATGTCAAAGAAGTTCACCTGGCAAAAGCCCAAGACAGTCAAGTAAAGGAACTGGTTTTGGTATCATTGGGAGGAATTAATCCCCAAAATGGAATTACTAATTTTTATAGTAGTCAGGGTACATCTGAAATAGTAATGCCTGACTTCACAGTTTGGTTGGCAGGGATTTAATATGTGACATAATATTACTATGGATATATCAACACTCATTCTATCGTTCCTCCGTGACTGGGAAGGGAAGAAGGTATCAAAATAATAATGTGTCTCATAAAAATAGCATGGAGTCTGTCCCCAATCTGTGTTGATCACTGTTACTGAACAAAGCTTTGCTAGTAGAGCATGGATTAGCACCTACTGTTCGTTGGTCCCCACAGATGAACATGGGATTTTTTCTAGATGGGAGTTTTGCACAATGTCCCCACTAGCAAAATGTAGTATGAGCTGTATTATATGTGGTGCCCACACACGATAAGCATTGAAAAGACAGGGTACCAAGGTATCCACAGCTGCAGAGGTGCACTGGATTTGGTCCAAATGCTGCAAAAAGCTTGACCAAGCCCTGTGAGCCTGAAATGCATGAAGGTGCTTGCCAGCTGTAAGTAAAACCAAAGATGCAGCGACGGCTCTCCTTCAGGCAGGTGAAGGCAAGAGCAGGTCCAAGGTGGAGTGCCTTCATAGTGTGATGCTGCCTGGTCCCAAGGAGGGTCATGTCCCAGCAGCTTGTGGCTGGAGGGTGACTCTCCCTGCATGGAGGCCCCTGGAAGCACAGGGAAGTGACAGAAAGACATGCTGTATGTACAGGAGGGAAAGAGAGAGCCCCAAAGAGACTTTAATTATTAATATCATCTATGTATCTACTTCTGTCTTGTTTGTAGGCCTCCGCGGAGCTGAACATATGAAACAATGTTTGTTTCCATCGTAGCCATTGGGCTTTAGTTGTTTGATTTTCCATTAGAACAGCAGCGTGCTAAATGCATCTTATTCAGATCGGACAGAGTATTCAAACATTCAAAGGATAAAAATAGGCAGGCTTGTAAAATGCACTTGGAGACAATTTCTTCTTTTGTCTGGTCTCCAAAGGAAATAACACTTGTGCAACCACATTGTCTGTGTGTATCGACCTGTCTGCCTCTCTGCCAATGTCTGAGCCCATTCACAGGTGCCAACAAAATTTGAGAGGCAGAGACATCAACAAAATATGTTTAATGAAAGCCAGTGGCTAAGAGGAGAAGGGTCTACATCAGCGGAGGAGAAAGATTCTAACTGATGTCACAGAGGGGAAGGCAGTGGTAAGCTCAGAAGCTTACAAAGCCAGGTACTCCCACAGCAGAGCGAATACACAGGAGATGAAGCTGTGAAAACCCCACTCAGAGCCAACGCTTTAATCAGAGCTTCAACCTCACTAGATGTAAATCAGCCAGAGGACAAAAGTCTATAGGAAACAGATTTTTCTGAAACTACCTGGATAATACAATGCTGCCATATATTGGGTAACCAGGCATTGGCTACAGCTTGGGTTTTATTTAGTTCAAGATTTTATCCAAGCTGTTTGGTCCCACAGAGGTTAGGCATCAGCACAGCCTGTGAGAAGCTGTGTTCCTTTAGGTTGTGTAGGAACATGCGTGAGATCTTGGTTACAGCAGCTCTTTGTGCCTTTTTTCTTCTGTGTTTGTAGCAAGAGGAACCAACTGCTGGGGACGTAGGCTGATTTTACAAAACTCTTCAGTTTTGGATTTGAACCAAAATTCTGGTTTCTAGCACTGGAGGAACTTGGCAATATATCCTGCTGAGTTTTCTAATAAAGACAGTAAAAACAACGTTTCCATACTGTTAGCAGGAAGCAGAAAGCACCTAAAGATCTGCGAACGAGGGATCACTTCACCACTCTCATCCTTTCTTGACGCAACAGCCAGTTTTCTGTACATCACGGATGTGTGATGGAGAAGGACACAGGATAGGATTGAAATTTAGCATATGCGTGGCTGACAAAAAAAAAATCTGTGAATGCAGTGCTTGGAGTCAAGGGATGCCAACAGGCATGTTTGCCCTAGAGTCCTTTACACTTTTGTCCAGTCAAAAGTTCAGATTCATTGCTAGAGGGCAAGATAGACATTGCTACATTCAGCTCCTGTTTCTGCTTTTATTTCTTGCATCAAGCCAGGAGAGAACACTGAGGGTAGCCTCGATGTACAGCTGTGCCATTGCACAACTGAAATTGCACTTGTTGCCTTTCTGATGTTTAAACATGTCTGGTCAGGACTGAATAAGGTGGGGCTAAGCCAGGTAAAAATGTTGTATTTTACATCGCTTTCTATAAGACTTTTTTTTATTATTTTTTGAGGTGCTGTCTTATGTTGTGCTTTGTCCATTAATTTTACAATGCTTCAAATCACACCCTGCTGTGCAGCGTTGGGTGGTAAGTTAAGCATTTGTCTCTTCTTCACCCTACTCCCAATTATTTTGCCAGCAGTCACTACAAGTTAAGCTTTTTGACAATACACAGTCACACCATGTTAACGAGAAAAATTTAGTTTGAGCTCTAAAGTTCTACCACCCCCAGACACTGTACCACCCACAGAGGTGTTCCTATAACCTTGTCTTCTTCTTCCCTTTATTTTCCTTCCCCCATTTCAGTACACGGTAAGACCATGAGCCCTCTGTGAGAAGGGATAGCCCCTGCCAGCTCTGCTAGCCCTTCTGCCAGCTCTGCTAGCCCTTCTGCCCTGCGGTCCTGCCCTCTTGCTCGTCCCCACGGGGAGGTCTGCAGGAAAGCATTGTGCCCCTCCCCAGCCACTTTCTGTGGGAAGCAAGTTACTTGGGCACGAGTGGGACCGAAATCACATTTATCTGGGACCCAACCTAAAATTCAGCTGGGACTGCTAGCCATGTCTGCCTCTGCCTGGCAACTGGGAAGCACACCTGGGGTTTACTGCTTCAAGATAGCCCAAAAGTTGTCAAGAGCATATTTTAAGACACTCTGAAATAAATTTAATGTTGAAGCATTTAACAGTTGCCCAGCTCCCACAATTTAAATAACAAATGGTATGGTAGGTAACATGTCCTTGCACACTGCTTTAAATGCTTCTGTATGAAAAATACTCCGACAAAACAGAGGAAATTCTGAAAAGCCCAAGAAGTGCAGTGGGTGGCATGTGTAGAAAACTTGAAAGCACAAAATATGTGTTAATAAAACAGCTGGTGAAACAATGACCACAGCAAACCCTAGTAATTGTCCACAACAATCTGAAAGTGTAAACAGGCAACAGAGGAAGAAAGGGAGATATTATTTAGCCTGGCAGTCACCAGCGATTTGGGGTTGCAATGCCACAAAAAAAAAAAGCTCTGCCAGAGCCCCTGCAGTGTGTACATGCTCAGTCACGCAGAAATCACCTCTCTGGGTCAAGCACTGGGACGGGAGATCCCCTGTTGTGCAGGGACAGCTGCTGCACCAGCGCCGGGAGATGTGGGAGCCACGGCCACCGAGCCTCTGCACCGAGCCTTTGCCTCCCAGACAAGATTGGGAAAGTGGAGCCCATTGTTCCTGGGTGTTTAGTCTTTACTCGGTCGCCTCATTTCCATAACACTCCCTGGCCTCCCAGTAGCCCAAATTGATTTGATGAATACAGTTTTGTGTGTTGCAGGATTCATTATTCCCTATGTCCCACCCTCTCCGTTTTGTACGAGGTAATCTTGGTCCCTGAGCAGAAAGATCCTGCTGGAGCCTTAATTAAAAACTGTGGGCACAAAATAAAAGCATTTTCCTTTGCTCCTCTGCGTGCCAGATGCATACTGCTGCCTGCTCTTCTGTTTCAGCTGCAAAGGAACAGGAGGGAAGAGGACGTCACAGCTTGTAGCTCTGGGGTAGGCAATAGCATGGCTTGGGAGAACGGGGGAGGAGGCTGCTTTACATTTTGAAAACTTGGACCCACAAAAAATATAAAATTCAGAGTGGAGAGAGTAAGAGAGAGTGAAGGAGTTCTTCCTTTTCCACCCTCCCATCCCCAGGCACATCTACATTTCTCCGCGTTATTGCAGCTGAGACACTTGACGTAGCAGGGCTGCCAAGGTCCTGTTCAGAAGCTCCTTGGTGCATTTGCTGGGTGGTGACCTAGCTGCTTTTCAAAGGCTTGACTAAGCCTTCACTTTGCAGCCTCTTGGTACTCCAGGGAAGCATGAGAAACAACAGAGAGCAGACACAAAAAAATGTGTAGTCTCTTCTGGGAACTTCTGCTCCGTGTTGTAGCTGAGGTACTGCATACCTACAGGAGGTAACCTTGATTTTTGGATGTCACAGCAAAGTTTGGGATAACAGAAGTGTTAGAGGATATCACCAATTTTTTTTGTGGTATTCGCCATCTTCTTGTCAGCACAGGCCAGTTCATGCCAACAGACCTTCTAGTTTTATTTACCCCAAAGATGGGAATTCATCTTCATCAGGGGCCTTTTCGTAGATTGTGCCTTTAAGAAGTTTTTCCTGTCATTAAACTTCTGGATTTTTTTTTTTTCCTTACCATCTCATCCCCAAACTGGTACTAGGCTCATAATTCCTTTTTCTCTCTTCAAGCCTGGCACAACCTATCATCATTCACTCCTGCCGGTGTGGTGATCCAGAAAACATCCTGTCAGCCTCAGCGATGTCTTTTGGTGGGTATGACAGTTGTTCAGCAGAACATCAGATTTAAGGCCTCCCAGTCTCCCACGTAAATATCTCCAGGTGCTCCTTCAGAGTCAGCAAGAATTATGTATTTATTTCCTTCTAATAAGTCACTTGCTATAGCTCGTTAATCATTTATTACCCTCTCAATGCATTTGGTGAATGTAGCAATATGGTATTTGAGTATTTCTGGAAATAAGACAGCTCATTAATTGAAGCAGTGGCTAAAACCACTTTTATTTTGCTATTCATTAACAACTCCACAAGTAGGTTTTAGTTCTTTGCAGAATTTAGCAACACTGTAAATATTTGCCTAAATAAATAATGATATTCAAAATAACATTCAGAACAGGAGTCATATTTTTACAAAAGATTTGTCTGATCACTGTGGGGGTTTGTGGCTATTTTGTCTGTTCAAGGAATACATTAAATATTCTCCTCTAAGGTTATTAGCCTTGTTGTTTAAGCAGAGGCTATATGTAAGAACTATTTTTCCAAGCAAGCAAGGTAAAATTTGTGTATCCAAATTATTTTTGCAATAATTTCAAGTGATGCCTAAATTCACAAAAATCATAATTGAACGATGTAAACAAGGTCACTAGTGCTTTACATTACAAAGGTCACATTACTAATTTTATTAACTTGTTTTTAACTTCTGTGTAAAAGTGTATTTAGTCTGAGTGACTTCTCTCCTGGACGGATACAAAAAAAAATTCTGTCCCTACCCCACTCAGGAATGTTCTGTCTTGGTAGGTTACACTAAAGATGCATTCCTAATTGTATACTGCAACTCCCTGCTAAAATTTGTCCCTACTGTTTGATGTTACTACTGTCTCCCTAGATTCTTCTTTCACACATCCAGTGTGAGCTTGACCTTCTCTGTGTACAAGCATCCTTGGGCAGACCACGATCATCACGCACGGCTTTACTTTTCCTTTCCTCCCGTGGGGTAGGTTCAGTCCTGATAACTGGATTTACTAGAAAGTATGAGGGGATCCGTGTCCCTCTCCCACGTTGGAATGCCAACACATATTTCAGCGCAAAGCTACGATACTAGAGAGACAGGGAACAGCAGACAGCAGGTTGCGGGGAAGGAGAGCCTCCTCTAATGTGTTTGTTGGGAGCCCTGGCAGACCCACTAGTCCTCGGACCACACTCAACGTGAGACCCTGGCAGTGCCCCAGGCCATCTTCTGGGGGAACAACTCAGAAATAAATTTAATGTTGAAGCATTTAACAGTTGCCCAGCTCCCACAATTTAAAGAACAAATGGTATGGCAGGTAACATATCCTTGCACACTGCTTTAAATGCTTCTGTATGAAAAATACTCCGACAAAACAGAGAGCACAGGTGTTTCATCGGGTCTCATGCTGCCAAATCTGGGCTCCTCACCTGTTATCTTGTTCCTCTTCCCCTCCCTCGCATGTGTCTGCACTGCTCCTGATGCACTGTAGGGTAATGATGACTAGTTGACAGATGCAGGAGAACTTCAGCGAACAAAGGTACTAGTTTGGCCACAGGATGGTAGGCTCAGATCTTTGTATTCTGGCGTGGCTTTAGCCTTTCTCTCACCTGTGCTCCTCCAGTCACCCTGGGAATGCTGTTTGGGAAACGTTCTGTGGTGTAATAGCTGTTCCTCGGTGTTCCTCATGCTGATGTCAATGCATCAGCTCTGCTGCACAGGTAAAGCTGCAAGAGAAAAAGAGAAGAGAAACGAGATTATGGTCGATAAACTTCAGCAAATGACGCGAAAGCTGCAACCTTCATTTAGGCTCAGAGATCTGAAAGGATGGCTTCAGTAGTGGCAGCATCATCTTTCGGGTGTTCTGTGCACTGCATGTTCAGCGCTCTGCCGTCCTGCACCCAAACAGATGTACTTCTGTACTGCAGATTCCACCGTGCTTAAAACGATTATGGAGAGGAGAAAAAAAAGCACTGGCCTGCACCAAAGAGATGTTTTCTTCAGTCTGTATCAGTGTGTGTGTGCAGGGAAGGGGAATGCAGTGCTCTCACCTCAATAGGCACCGTGGGGTAGAAAAGACAAATTCTACAAAAGCCCCACGGGAGCCAGGCTTCTGCAATGGTGATGAGGGATTGCAAAAGCACATTTCTGCGTAGAAAAGCATGGATGTAGGTTAAACTGATGCTCAGATGGTGGCTCTCCTTCTCTGAGTGCCCACTGAACCTCCTTTCTCCCTCAATGCTCCAGCAGACAAAAAAACAACACTGCTGCTCTGCACACCTTGCAGGAACAGCTCACACAGTTCTGCTAACATTGACTACTCCCAGGTTACGATACAGCCAACAACCTGTGCAGGAAGGAGAGCTGGCCATATAGTCGTGTTCCCTGGCTCCTGGCCAGGTTTCCCCAGATTTCCCTACACCTGTGAGCAGCGTGGTTGTTCTGTGGGAGCATCCCACCACATCATCTGTCCCTCTGGAACATACCGTGGCATTGGTTTGGTTTGCTTTAATTCATCTGGATGTCCTAACGGCAAGTGTCAAAGTAGAAAAAACATCCAAATGCATTGAGCAGAAGAGACTGCACAGGCAGCAATGTCCTTTGTCAGGAAAACGCAACATTTATTAAATTAGGCATAGAAAACTTGAGGTTTTTGTTGAAAAATAATTTTTTCTGATTGCACGTAGGCTGAGTTTCCTCTTAAAATGTCATGTGCAGATCATTTAAATCCACTGCTAATTTGCATTGATATTCCATTCAAAAAGTTTCTATATACCAGATGTTATTCCATGGTTACTATAGATACCTTATGTACTTCTTACAGGGAGGAAGTATTCTCTTAGATACCACTGTGGTAATTATTAGCAAATGTTCACCGGCAAAAGGTAATTAACAAGTAATTATTAGGAAATAGAGGCAATCAGGCCCTGCAAAAATTCCTCCACGGGGATCACAGACTAGAGAGAGGAGATGCGGAAACCCATATTTTTAGAATCTTAAAAAAATAAGTTAATTAACGTAAAAAAAAAATGCTTCAGCACAGCAAACGGAGGCTGCAAATATCTTTAAGAGATGCTGCAGCCCCAACAGTAACCTCCTTCACTTGTAAGGGTGGTGCGTCCAGGGTTATGATCAGCAAGTTTGCACCATGTACCTCAAGAACTGCAATCAGTTGAGAGGGAAGAAAGCAGGCAGGAGCATAGGTAAGTAACCACTGCTGTTCCCAAACAATTGTAAATGCAAAGCACTGGGGGACATCAGGGCTGACACCTACCACTCACTAAAGCTGGAGGGAGAGGATAAGAATGCAATCACAAAATTGAAAAAGGCAATTTTAACTCTGCGTGGCTGAAAGGCCAGACTTTCAATGTGAGGATATCTCACTCACTAAGTATATATTCGTTCCTCAGAGCAGCATGAACAAGGAACTCCCGTTTCCGAAACAGCCCCCTGTCACACGCAGAGCAGCTGGTGGAACAAAGAACCCCATTTGTAGGTGCTGAGTGACACCTGTGAGTACGCATTGCTGCCGGAGCCTGCCTCTGCTGGGAGAGCATTGCTCTGCCTCCACAGAAATCACCCTGTGCTGCATCCAGCCTCAACATTAATGTTTTGGTTCAGAAGAGTGTCCCAGGGAAGGGTGCGAGTGGAAAGGAAATACATTGCATGTGAAGTTGACGGATTGCTTCATGCTTTACTCAACATTAAAAGACTGATTGCTTTTTTAGCCATGAAAGTGCAAGATCTCTTACTTTACCACTTACTCTTCTACTTTCACCCATGCCAGGTACCATTTCTGATGCCAAATCACCCCCTTGCCCCTTGGGATACCAGCAAGCCTCCGGGTTGGTTTTCTCTTTATGAAACAGAGAAGTTAACTCGGTGTCGGGACAGCTGGGACGTAGCTGTCAGTTCCTTTCCATTATCAGCAGCACCCAGCTGGGTGTCTGGAATTCACAGACACTGGGTGAGAATCATGTTTGCTTGAATTTTGAAAACAGGTTGGGAATTAATACCCTGCAACAGTTGCTCAACTCTGCCTCTCTGAAAGCAAAAGTAATTCCAGAGGCTGCTAAAAGGAGAAGAGAAATAAAACTGCTCCTTGCTCATCAGTTCAGAATCCGGTTAGTGCTTGAGAGTTTTGCTTTTGGTGCAAAATATTCTGTGCATGAAATTTTTTTAAAAGATGAATATCCATAACAAAATCAAAGGCAAGGAGAAAGCCCAGATTCTCATTGCTTGAAAATCAGTCCCTATGGCCACTAATTCCTTGTGAAATAAATAATTATGCAGCTCTAGCAGATCTGGGATTTGCATGAACTTTGGATGAGAGTCTATTGCTGGGCACTTTAAAGTTAAGATCATAAATGATGTTCTGCTTGCTATTTGCCAAATTAAGCTATTTGCTTAATTCACAGTCCAAAAGTTAGGATTTGGGCAGTGGCACTGATGCTTGGAACAAGAAAATTTGCTGAATTTCTCCCAGCCAGAGCTTGCAGCTGTTGTCTACGACAAGTGTCTGAAGTATTTCCCTCCTTAATCCAAATTAGCAAATGACTTGGAGGAGTCCTTTACTTAGTGGCTCTCAAGTAAACTTGTCATTTGTAAACTAAGCTTGTCATCTTTGACAGATGAAGGGTCTTGAGGCTGCCCTTAGCACAGGGCTCCCCTTCTCTTCGCTTTGGCATTGAAATGAGCCTGGTTTCCACATTGCCCACACAGGGAGAGAGTGTCAGGAATCCTGGTGGAGACTTCCTCAGACATCTTTCTTCTTCCTTTATTTTAGGTTGGGTTTTTTGTTTGTTGGTTTTGTTGTTTTGTTTTGTTTTTTCTCTCAGACCAGCGTGAGCTAGCTATGTGGTCATTTCAGTCCCATTTCTCAGAAGTCTGAGCTATTTTCCACCTAGCTAAAGCTGTGACCAACCCTCAGCTGTTAAGTCGGGACTACATCTTACACCTCACACACTCTTCGTAAAGACTGAGAAATCTCTCTGGCTGTTTGCTGGCTGTATGCTGTTGCAGTAGCATACGCAATGAGTTTTACAAATATGCTGCACTAACCGTCACTGAGAAGAATAACCAAACTGGGAGCTTAAATAGCTAGTTCTAAACCCTTGAAAAACAAACAAGTGTCTTCTGTAAAACATTATTGACGTATAAACCAAACGAACCAACAAACCCACAAAGACTGTTATGTGTAAAGTAAATAAGAGTCTCATTACAAAATACCTAAAAATATGAAAAGGGGGGACGCAGTGAATGTTAATGGGCTGCCATTCTTCTCACAGCTCAGAGCGTGCGTGGCAAGCTGTAGGCTCATTGTAGCTAACCCATGTTAAATATTATGTTTATACTAAGGGTGTGCGATTGCCCTCAGTGTAACTGTTCTGAAATCCTAGCATCATTTTTTCTCCTGCTGCTCTTACATTCTTCACCCTTGTGACAGGTCATTTGGGTCTTTAAGGTAGGAGAGAAGTGAATCCTGAAATTTAAGCGGTTTTTAGCCCCAGCCTGCAGTGCAAACTCTAGCCCTATGTTGTTTTCTGAAGTGTTTATACTACAGAGTAAAAAAATCTCCCTTCAGCTATATGAAATAATACTATTAAGAAATGTAATCTCACTTCACCTTCCCCCAAGGCCTTCCAGGATTCTTTGTGGAGCAAAACTGCTCTGTTCCCCCACCCCAAAATTCTTGAGTACCAGGTGCTTGGCCGGCAGAAAGGCTTCTTTTCTTTTCCTAAACCAGGGTCGTGGTCTACTCAAAACTCAGGGGGATTGATTGCTACGTATGCCTCCTGATGTTATTCTCTCTCCAGAGAGGCTTGGCCTCCTGATGTGCACACGTGTCTGTTCATGCCCACAAGTTCTGAGCAGATTTCGAGCTAATCTTGTGGCTTGAAATTCCCAGCCCTCAGTCCACCTCTCCAGAACCAAGGTTATTGAGGTCCAGTGGCTAGAAAGTGGCAGCAATGGAAGTTTGGTGCTGAGCAGAGCAGAAAATCCAGTTTACTGGCCCAGACCTGAAAAACAAAGGGTTTTTATAAGAATAAGCAGGCTGGCTACTTTGACTCTTGTAGGAAAAGCTGCAGCTCCCATTTGACTCTTGAACATGATCCTGAGATGATCACTATGAGAAATGTACATCAGTAGTCGGGTGTGATTAGAACATAGCCTGGGCATAAAATGGCATTTCTGTTAAATAAGGCATAGTTCCCAGTAAGGCGTTTATCTCGTTCTTTTGATTCTGTGTTCATGTCCTTCCAGCTTTGAGGACAGAAATTCTCAGGGCAAAATTAGAGTAGCATGGACAAGCATGTATCAGCTGAGGAATACAGTTTTCCGGGACGAAGTTAACCCTGCAGAAATTTTCACAGACATTTGAGTCACAGAATAGTTGAGGTTGGAGGGAATGTCTCAAGGTCATCCAGTCCTTCTGGAGGTCAGCTGGTCCAAATCAGCAGAGTGCATTTTTAACAGATCACTTCTCTGTATCATGGACCAGCTGGATTTTTTACCCAGCAAAAGAGACCAACTCCCTGCATGACCGAACTACAGTCTTAGTGATTGTTTCATGTGTTCTAAATTAATCTCTTTTTCGTTTTGTTGTTTTTTTTTTTTTTTAATGTGCTTGGGTTACAAGGGAGTGGAAAAATCTGGCAAGATGGTTGAGATGCTGTGTTTTTACTACTGCATAAAAGGCATCCAGGAACTCATCTCCCACCACCAAGCCAAGTCTCATGGTCTTGTCCAAAGAAGATTTCTCTTGTGGGAGTGGCCCAAACCAGGGTTAGGCATTGAGCTAGCAATGAGGCAGAGCATGAGATCTGGATCCCTCCTTCCCCTTTACTTAGCTGTATAGATACGCTCATAAATAGTTGCTTCATTCTTGTGGACTATATGTGGGATATAAACAAGCAAAGGTTTCTTTAAACTGGCTTGATAGTTCCCACAGTCCTTAGGACATTCAGCCACACAACCATTTCCAGCATAAAACACATCATCTTGCAATGATCCACTTCATAATCCCTGAACTGCCCCAATAGCCTCAGATGCTCCAGCCATACCTTTCTCTTCCTTGTTTTCCCCCATTTTTCACTGCAGACAAGAGGACCACAACTCCAAAGTGCCCCCAGTGTGCAACAGAGCACTTCTTGAACACATCCAGGCACTTAAAATATGGTACGAGTGGGACAAGAATTTAATGAATGACCCTTATCCAGTTCTCAAATGGTAACTCCACAGTCAGGAGATGAGCTACAGAGACATAAAACCAGAAGTGCAGGCCTTCAACAGTGGGGTTTGCAAAGTTTTAGCATGAAAATACACAAACCTATATTTGGAATAGGTTCTAAATGCACAGAAACTTCTCAGAAAGCAACCTGAGTTCTACCAGCTTGAAGGCCTTTTTCAAAAAGCAAACAAACCTGAAAAAGACCTCTTGGGATTTCTCTTTAATTTTTCTTAAATGGTTTCTTCATTCCCATAGCTCTCATCTGCTGAAGTGACCTGAAAAGTGAACCAAGACTGAACTTCTGACTTTCCAGAAGACAAACCATGACCTCTTGAACTCACACACCATTTCATAAGTACCCCTGTTTCTAAAACATCAAATCTATGCAAATTACCTTTTTGTACCTTCTTTGTGTCAAAATACTTACTTACTTATATAATGAATACCCTGGAAAAAAAGAGATTCAGGGTGACTCTGAATTTATCTTTGGCATTCAAGAACAGAGACTTGTAAGAGGGACCCACCAAAGAACTGTACGTATCACCTCCTATAGCACAGCTGAAATCAAGAGGAAGGGTCACCAAATCCTCTACAACACATGCCATACAAAATCTTGCCTCCCTTACAATCCACAGAGATGTTCTTGGAGCCTACCTGCAGAGCCCGAATAATTATTAAACCAAGGAGGCCAAATAAGTGTTTTCTACCTACAGTAATTCTGTGCTACTGTGTTGTTCTCCACAACAGTGCTTCAAAACAAAAGCAGAGCTTGCTTTGTCAAGGAGCTAACACATCCAGGCAGGATCCCTTCTGCATCCCAGCATTTTGGAGTTGGTATCAAAGCATTGCAATGGAATTCTGCGTACTTCTGCCACAATGTGCTTGTCCCAGTAAATGCCACATCATTCAACAGAAACCCATCAGCTTGTCTTATGGATCCATTTCTGTGGTGCTATGGTCCTGGGAGGGTGCCCACTTTCCTGCAACTCGGGGGACACTTGATGGTATTGATGGTGCTTTGGGTGTTCAAGTCACCCTGAGAATACAAACAGGGGATGTTCCTCATAAGGGGAAATATTGACTGAAGAAACTCTTCTACACCTTCTGCTGAAGAACACGTCCCATGGTGGATGCTTCGTTTTGAAACAAGATTATTTTATTATAACTGTTCTTATTGATTACGAATAGTTGCTCTGCTCTGGTCAGAATCAGAATGAATGAAAACCAAGGTTATTCCAAAGACAGGTGTCCACTCAGCTTTATGGTTACCCTTCACATTGAAACATCTAGCACATATTTATTCCCTGGGAAGGACAAGCCCAGACTTTACGTGACAGCCTGGCTGTGGGAAAGACCCCATCTCCAGTGCTCCTGGGATGCTGAAGAAAACCAGATGTTTGCCATGGGGACAGCTCATAGCCAGGTGGAAGAGGAGCTGATTATGTGCCAGCTTGCTCTCACCCCTCCTATCTGGAGTAAATTACACTGGTTTCTGGGATGGATAACTGGGAAAACACTCAGCGCTTTGCCTCCTCCTGCCTCGCTCCTCCCAGTACGGCCAAGGTGAGTCTTGGTAGCAAAGAGGTGATTCAAACTGGTTGACTGACTCAAGGCAATTCACAGCAAAATGGGAACAAACACAAAATCTGTCACCTGTATCACAAAAGCACATGATGACATTGGTGAAAAACAATCAAGGGGTACTTATTTCAGCACACAGAAAGCACACCGTGCCTTTGGTGAAGTATCATTTAAGAAGAAAAAAATGTCAAATTTCACTTTCTGTCTGTAACATGAGCGGCAGCTCTGTAACATGTAGCCAGCTTTCCCATATTTTTAGAAATAAAAGATATCTTCTTATGGTAAGTAGTACCAAATGCAGGCGACTCTTATGCTAAATTGTGTCTGCCTGAAGAGGAGACTTATTATGGTGCAGCACAGAAGATTTATTACGTGGTGGCTTTTTCCCTGAAATTAACAGCTGTCTTTTGTTTAAATCATTGTGCATATAAGGAAAATAAAGTCATAAGACATGAAGCACTTCTAGCTCTTAAGGGCACCCTGCATTGCCAAGGAGAAATCCTAAAGTTTGAGTAACAGCAAAAACCAGAGCAGCCTTAATTCTGCAAGCCTGTAGTAATTTTGCTGTAGCTGAAAACTCCAGAAGGAAACCTCCTCTCATTTCCAGCACAAATCACTTGTTTGTGTGGCTTTTTGGCACACAAGTGCAGGGAGAACTAGTAAGGCACTTTTCAGCTAGCAGGCACCCATTTCCTTCTCTGAGGCAGCAATAATCATTGTTGAAATCCATCTTTAAAAACAGGAAGCTTTATCATTATGATTTTCTAGCGACCTCGCCCTTTCTTGTGAACCCGACCCTGGCTACAAATCGTCTGCTTTGATTCAATCACAACTATTATAAGACCGAAGCGCAGGTATTTCCTATTTTCCTTTAAAGCCCATATGGCGTGTGCTTAGAAACAGCCTTGCTCAGGGTGATTCACCCAGCCTTGAGCAGGAGCTGCTTGATAGAGCTTTGCACAGGAGAGCTACGTGTTTATGTTTTATTTCTGCGGAATAGAAGCAATGAAGCAAGATCTCTTGAGCTGGGAAAATATTATCCGAGAGGAAAGCAGCAGGAAAGTGCTGAGGATGGATCTGCAGGGACCGCAGCACAGATGATGTTTTTTTGACATATAAGCAACAAGTAAACGCCTCTCCTGGCAGTGCTTAGCAAAAGGGGTTCTCTACATGGGAGCAAAGCAGACTCGCTGCTGCAGTGATTTTTTCAGAATCATGTAATTCCTTCTCGAATGGATCCTTGACAGCACATAGAGGGTTGGACAAATCTGTGCGTGGTGGTGCCGGCTGTTTGCTCCCCAGGAGAGGAGTTGCCAGCCAAGGCCACCACCCCCGCAGCACCTCCCGGCAGTCTGACAGGCCTGAGATTGCTGGAGAGAGCCACCAGAGCCCCGAGCCCCACTCTGTGTTCCTGCAGCAGAAACATCCTCTGAGATGCCCCTTGTACTGGGCCACCCTACAGGAGAAAACCCCTCCAATTCCCACTCCACAGGCAGGCTGGTGCTCAGCTGCCGAGCCCCTGGGCCATGTTATCCTCGGAGACCACTGTCATCGCTTTTGTCTCAGGCTTTTAGCTTTTGCTGGCTGTGAAGCAATCCTGGGGTGATGATGGAAGGGAGGAAGGGACGTTGGCTTGGATGCAAACACTGCTAAGGCTGCTTTATCCCCAGGAGAGCTTGCTGAATGCCTCTCTAAACCAACCCATGGAGCAGGTATTTAAATGGCTAAGAAGATCCAACAAGAAATACTTTGGAAAGGACAGTAAACCAGGTCATTGGAGGTTTACAGTAGAGAACAGTGTATCTGACACTACCTTGTGCAGCGATTTTACTGCTTTCCTCAAGCAGGCTGGAGATAGGTAATGGGAAATAGCCTGGGAACTCCGTTTCCATGTTTCCTTGTAACCATTTGGATAACCCTAAACCACTCGTTTCTCCTGGGGTCTTTCCCCTCTGTGTTTCCCACCCCCAGCATAGTGGCATTGGGAGGGGCATGGTGCAGGGGTACCAGGGTCCAAGTGCACCGACTCCATGCAGCGTACCTGCACTGACCGAGGCCAGTGTACCCACAGGCAGGGAGCCCTGCTTTCCCATTCCAGCACTGGTGGCATCTTCTTTATGGCACTGTCTGCTTTGTGTGATTGTGTCTTTTTGGCATGTCTGCTCTGCACAGACATCAGCCAAGTCAGCTGCAGAGCCAGAAGCGAGGGCTGTGCTGGAAATAACTGATCTACTTTGGTAAAAACTGTTGTTAAAGTCACAGCCAGTTCCTGAGACAGCTGATAAGACATCCTCCAGTAAGCTCCACTCACTGGCTTTGCTGCTGCTGTCTCTTGGGGGCAGCTGCCTGCGGTGCTCAGCCCCTCCTTCCCCTCCTCCCATTGCCCATGGCCCCTGGGCCCCTGTCCTGCCATAGCCCCCTGGGGATGTCCCCTGGGCATCTCCAGCAAAGGGACACATGGGTGCCAGGCCAGGTGGCTCCTGGTGCATTCCCGAGCACCTCCGCAGAGCCCTGCCCAGCCTGGGCTCACCCGGTGCCCTGCCGTGTGCCATGCCCAGAAGTGTCTGGGGAGCTTCTGAGGAAGTGACAAGGGCTGGCTGCAAATACAGGTTGTGAACTCAACCGTCAGCAACTGCAAAAGACTTCTGTGGTTTAAAGCAGCATTTTCAGTGCTTTTTATTCTCTGGGGTTTGTTTTGCTTTGGACACAGCGGAGGTCACTGATAATAGATGAGAAAAGCGGAGAGGAGGATTTCTCATTTGCAAACACAACACTCTGCTTCCGGCAGTGGAGATTTAGCAAATCCTCCGCAAGCAGGAAAGAAGGTCATCCCAGAAAATGCACCGGGCTTTACACCCGCAGTACCTGCATGATGATTCCCAGCTGGATGACAGGAGCAGTCTCTCTTGAGCTTTGTTTCTGGTTACTGTCACCAGGAGGTTTGGACCACGTTACACCCCAGGAAGACGGATGTAACTGTGTGACACAGGGCAGAAAGTGTTTCAGAGGGGAGGAGAAAACAACTCTACAGACTGGGAAGGAAACATAAGAACAAGCAAGCTGGGCCAAGAGTCTAAACTCTTTCCCCTGAAAGCCTTCCCAGTCTTTGACCTCTCATTATTTGATTATCACAAGAGAAATCGAAAGAGTGTACTCACTGATTCCTGAATAAATGCGAACCCGTAACATGGGCCAGTCTTGGATACTTCACATTTTCACTGGTGCATATGGGGCATGAGCACCCTGCTAACGCATTCTGAGACAACTGTGAAGAGCCAGAAAAGCTGAGACACTGCTTATTGCATCAAGACAGACCAGTTGAAATGTTGCTTGGTATTGATTTTTATATTTCTGCTTATTGTAGGTTTAATGGATGTAACACCCAGCAGCCTCATCTGTGGTTTCTACTATGGGTGTCTGCAATCAGAGAGCTTACTAAAGGCTTTTCCTGGTCCCATTAAGTAGAAGCTGTGCAGAAGATGATCAAATAAGGGAGCAAATGAAGCAACACTGATCAGCACAGCAAGCTGAAGGTATCACTTCCTTGTTGCAGTTCGGATTTGTGTAGACAACACAGCAAAGGACATTTTAAAGGGTGCTTTCAAATTGCTGCACAGTAGCTTGTTAGCAGAAAGCAGTGGATGCGCCCCAAGTCTGAGAGGAGGCGTGGGAGGCTGGTGGGCCTGGGAAAGACCAGACAGGGCTCCGGTAGCAAAGGTGCGCAGCCCTTGCCTATGTAGTGACACCAGGGTGCAAGGTGTTCCAGCAAAAAGGCAGCCCACGGTAAAATCTGATAAGGGAGGAGGAAGATGGGGCTGCAGGGGCTGTGGCCCTAAAGCAGAAGGGTAGGGTAGCTGGTGACAGTTTGGGAGGGAGAGCAGCAAGGGATAAACAGCCTCGTTCCTCCCCCAGCCCTTGCGGTGATGATTAAGATCTGAACTGATGTATATTGACTGCAGCTCCTGCTGTCTCACTTATCCCCCTTCTTCACAACGTAACCCCCTTCTCACACCCCAGCCATCACTCTGCTCTTACTGATCATGATTTTGCATAAGGAACAGGCTGACTTTCCTTGCCACCCACACACACTTGTCAGGCGTTTTGTGTACAATAGCGATTCTTAAATCCTTGGGCACTGAATTTCTTGCTTTGAAATCTTCCAAACCAGGCTTGTCAATATTTTTGTATCTAGAAAGCCTGCAAAGCACTCGGGAAAGTCATACGTACACCTAGCTTTATTGTAGCTGCTGCAGAAATTCGAGTGGTTTGAATCTTATGTCTCAACAATCTTCCATTTCCCCATGCAACAGGGATTTGTGCATGCCCAAATCCTGGCTTTGCACATCAGATGTGCATGTGTCAGCCAGGCACATGCAAAACGGCAATTCTGTCTGAGAAGCAGGATCCAAGCAGTGTTAGTGGCAACCCCCTGCACTGCTGTTCTGTTCACATATCCTTGGCTGCTTGGGTCTCTGAGAATTGTCCTGCTCCGAATACTATACTTCTTTTATAAAAGAAAAAAACCCAACCATCTCTTTCTTTTTTCTGAGGCCCAGACTTGGGTGACACAGACTTCAACCCAGGAAACCCAAGAAGGATGTGATTTTTTTTTAAGCAGCATTAACAGGTAGGCAATTAAATCATTATCACAGTGTTTAGGCCAGTTTAGTGAGTTGCATAAAGGCAGTAGGCAAGAAAGAAGTAGAAAAGATACTGTTCATTTTTTGAACAAGCCTAGAACTGTATTCCAAGCTCTTTAAGCAAACTTACTACTGTTACTGATTTTATGATGACACTGGAACTAAATAACCCTTGCAAATTCTGCCTGTAACACAGTCCCTGTGGACCCAGGAGGAGAGACTGTTCATGATTACCATTTTTCACATGACTAGAGATTTACACCCTGGCTGACCTGTTCCGTACATGCCACTGCTGAAAATAGTGGTCTCCCTGCATCCTCCGGGGGCCTTGCTTCCCCATGGAACAGAACAAGTGAAGTACTCGCTGTGCCAAAGGAAGGGGTTGGCTTAGCACCCTGCAGGCAGAGCACTCGCACAAGGAAGGGGAGGAAAGGAGGAAGAGTGAATCCCCGCTGCAGCATGGGCTGGCTCTAACAGGGATTTGCACCCTGCAGTCTTGCCCACGCCTGCCTCTTTGTTTCCTTCAGATTGTACAATTCATTTAAACCGATTAACTAATGGGATACAAATTTCACAATGTACCCATGTCATAATCAAGCCTGTATTCGAGAAAAGCATTTTAAACTCTGTCTATCGCCAGTTTTGGCAAAGTGAGCTTGACTCCAGCGCAGCCTGGGGCTCCAGCCCCCCGTGCCATGCATCCCTGCTGCTGGCAGGAGCTCTCTGCACTCCCACCCAACCCCACCAGCTCCCCCCGCTCTGGGCACAGTCCCCATGGACTGGGAGGCTGATGCAGCTTTTGTGACCCCAACCTCAGCTTGCCATGCCAACACACAGGAAGGTGCTACACAAAGCCCGGGTTTTCCTCATGCTCTCCTTCTGCCCCTTTGTCCTGTGGCCACCAAAGAGGAAGGGGGTCCCAAAAATAGGGGAAGAATAAATGGAAACAAAGGTGAGACGGATTTTCCCTGCTCCATCTCTGTGCCCATACTCAAATTTATTCTACCCTCCTCACTGTGAGAAGAACTGAACTATCTCACATCCCCTCTGCCCACTGACTGTTTTGATTAAAAATGATCATAATCTAAAAGAAATTAAGAAAGCTACTAGATTTTTCTCTTTTTCCTTGTAAGAAGTCAAAATAGATGAAAGGAAGAATGAATGTCAAGAATTTTCCCAGATGAGTTTTCTTTTGATGTCCTAGTGCAGCCTATATTTATTAATGATATTTAATTCCTACTCTCAGTTTAGTATTTTTTTTTTTTTAATTTTACAAGCGTGATGAAGGAATGCTAGTGTTAGAGTTGCATTTCAGTCATTTTGGTTATCCTGGAAAGGTTTCCAGGAGGCTGGATAGGAAGGAAATAGAAGGTTTAATGACATCAAGGCATGGGTTGCTGACACCAACGTGTGACCTCTCAATTTACAGCAACAGGTGAAAGATGCACTTCTGCTTTAGAAGAAACGTATCTTGTTTGAACAGTGAGAAAGGACACAAGTGCATGCTGTTTCTTTCAGAAAAGCTTTTACTCTCACATTATCAAGAGGAGAGGTGGAACCTCAGCAGACTCACTTTTAAGCACCGAGGAAACAGTGAAGTTTCAGAGTATTGGCATCTTTTTTTTGAACTAAAAGTTGCTTGATATTTTTATCCCTGCAAACATTTTTTAGCATACAAATTTGCTTTAGGTGGTTTCCCCAGGCAATTATGTAAAGAAAGCAGCTCAGTACTACTCATTTGCCTTTATCTTGCTTCATGCTGTGCCTGGTGGCAGAGAGTTGTTCTTCAGTTTCCAACGCTTTTTCATGAAAAACGAGAGCACTGAATTCTTCGCTGGACAAGGCAGTTCTGCAGTTGTGTTTATTTTTGCAGATTAAAATCCTGGTTTAGCACAGTGTTAGCTTTGGACCTAGCAGCTAATGTGAGCATGGTGTAGGCTTGACTGCTGCATTTCTCCAGGTAAAGCACAGCTGTCAGGCCTTCGATCTTCATGCCCAAACCAGCCTTTTCTACAGCACAGCAACCAGAAAAAAATTCGGGATTAAGTTCATCCACCAGGCTTGTTGCAGTGGTTGAGCTCATAACATTGCTCAGTGTTCAAGGAGGGTGAGGATCCTTGAGTGCTGGTGGTAGCACTAATTTTTGAAGAGCAGAGGGGAAGCACACACTGAACAAGAAGAGAAAACAAGTGGAGGAAAGAGATGAGAACGAGGAAAGAAAAGGAGAAGCAGACAGAGCAAGACAGAGAAATAGGTAAAACGCAGTGGTGCGTTGGAGCCGTGAAAGCAGAAATGGAAGTGAAGGGGGTGTTTTGGAGGGACACCCCACAACCAGCCCAGCTGCTGGGGTCAGCACTGTTCAGCCGTGCGATCCCCCAGCATGAACCCAGAGGAGCAGCCTCTCCCCCAACTGCTGCAGAGGGACACCAGTGCACCCACCAGCCACAAAACCAGTCCCAGCTTGCTCTCCTCAGTCAGGCAGAGCAGTACTAAACGAGGCCCTGTGGAAAGGGAGGTTACCGAAAAATAAGGTGGGAAATCCCTCCTACCAAAGAGAAATAGCTGGGAGTCAAAACATGCAAAATCTCAACACTTCCCATCATCGCTGTTATTCATATCACTCCTGATCCATTTTTATGCTGGAGTAGTTTCATGTGTGGCTGGCCCAGCTGGCTGAAGAGAAGAAAAAAGTGAAACAGACAAAGGCTAGCACTTCCCCATGGTAAGCAGCCTCCCACTAAGTAGCCAACTTACTGGGAAAGAGGATCCTTGTGAAGTCATGGTCATTTGCTATTTTCATTCTGCTGTGTCAGCATTTCTGATGTCTGTGTCAAAGAAAAAAGTCAGTTGCCTGAAACAAGCTCCAACTGATCTGAAGTCTGAGGTATCCCTACCAAAACCCTAACGACTCATTACCATATCTTCCCTCTTTGTTTACCGGTCAAGAAAAGTTCCCCTTGGTTTGCCAGATTTTCAGAATTTTCGGTCTTTGGGCTGTAAGTGACTTTTTTTGTGGATGGTTTGACTTGCTCTTTTTATTCTGTTCCCCTTTTGCACTGTGTGGTTATGCAGCACGGCAAGGTGGAGAGGACAGGAATGTGTTCCCCTGGCCCATGCACATTTTCACATCGGGCAGAGGTAACTTGGAAGGGTGAACTCTCCTGGAGCCCAGGCAGCATGTCCTAACATTCAGCTGGGGACGTTGTGACGCCAGTGCTTCTTATTCTGAAGTATTTGTCAAGTTGTGCTGTGTGAATCCAAAGGAACAGCTGGTCTGATTTTCTTTAGAAATGGTTCTCTCTGAGCAGATTCATGTAATTTCTTTAATTTCTGCTTTGGTTTTGCTCTGCCCGGTCTCCATGCTAGCACAGCCCTGGGACAGACGCACTCGGAGCAGAGCTCCGTTCTGAAAGATGTTGGTGATTCACAGGCTCCTACCGCAGCTCCCTGCAGCTCTCTGAACAACCGCTTCAGCTGCAGAACAAAACTCAAACCAGAAATAGGAAGTTCATAGCCAGGGTGCTGGTGTTGTAGAACCGAAGTAATACTGGAGTAAATTAATCATGCAGTCAGCTTACACACTCTGATTGTGACCTTACAAAAGGTTTTGCGATGACATTTCTGCTTGGCTATTCAATACTCTAACACTGCTGTACAGATTGATGGCTTCATCTGTCAGTACAGAGTGGGATGAAGCACCAATGGCAAACATTAAACTTTTAATTCAATAACTCATTTAATGGCAATAGTTTGCCAAAGTTTGAAATAAAACATTTTATGACTTGATTCTTACAAGCCCAGATTTTAACCAGGCAGCTAATTTCTCCACTAACTATTCATTTGTGTTCATTGTAGGCTGTATTTTTATAACTTATGCCAGACTAGTGTCTAAGCCTACCACAAAAATTCATTCCAACCCTTCTTTTTGCAGAGACCTTTCCATGCAGATGCTCACCAGCAAAGCTGATCCCTGACAAACCCAACGGGGAAGAGCCAGGAAATGAAATGCTGAGAACCTCAGGCTTGAGCTGGAAGGCAGCCAGGGCACACTCCGAAAACAGGCAGTGAGGCTTCTGCCTTGAATGTAGGTCATCGCTTACTTATGGAAATTCACTCCTCGTGTGAAGAGTGCCATGAAGCAGCGCTTTAGGGAGAGGAGGCAAATGTGCAATGCTTTCTGTGTGGCCATCTCAGAAGTACGAGGGGGAAGGCTCCCGATTCTTTGGCTTTCTCTGCTCCATTTGCACCATCTCTGTAGAAGGGAGGCATAGGAGTGTCTGACATCACTAGAAAGATTCCTCGAGGGCACATTTCACTTGGAAGCGTAGTTTAAATACAAAGTTTTTTGACATAAACAAGGCATCTGTCTTTTGTCTTTTTAGACACATGATGCTCAGGAAGTTGTTCCAGGCTGAACTCTATTGTCAAAGTGAGGAGCTGCCTGTGAGCTCATCTCCCCGTTGCCTGCACATCCCTGCCCACAAGCCTGCCCACAGCAATTAGTGGGGATCTGTCTTTGTTTGTAGAATACAAACACACACAGATACGCATTGTGGAGATCTGACTCCTGATGGGCTCTTCTGAGTCTAACTGCAGAGCATGCTTACTGCTTGCATGTAACCACACAATTAATATGCTGGGTGTTGTACTCTGAAAGCAAGGAGGAAAGAGCTAGTTTGGTTAAAATTAGAGCTAACAAAGCTTTCTTTGGTTTTCATTTCACTGAGTCATCATACTCATCAACAGAACATCCTCTCTCTTGTATCTCACTGAACTCCAGGACAGTAATGCCCAGTTCTCTGCCAATTCTCCATCCTCTGTTTTGGAACTCCATCACTGGTCACTTACCACCCTGCTCTGCTGCTTTCTGTCATCACACCATGCTGTCACCCTGCAGCTTTGATGTGCCTTAGCACACCTCAGGCATGATGAACAGCTTTGATATACCTTGATGCATCTCAGGCATGATGATGCAATGAAAATGTAACTGTTCAAAAAGAAGTTTCAAGAAAACTCACCCTAAAATACTTGTATTGGTTCTTCAGTCTCACAAATGGAGCAACCGAGGTCTTTCCTACTGACGATCTGTACTGAAAAGACAGCATCTCCTGTTGTTAATGATCCTTTTCCCACCTTTCTGTCTTCCACACCATATATACTGTCCCTAGGCATGTTTTTCTTAGTCCCTGCACGCATCCCTCTCTGTTACACTAAATCTTATGATAAAAATGGCTTTTCTATCCATCATACCATTTCCAGTTGCACTTTCCAGGAATGCACTCCTGATAGATAATGCACTTTGGCTGTATGATGCATACCAGCACTAAGATTAGCTCTTCCCTATAGCTTTGGGGCTGTATCAGAAGTTGCCCCATGTCTGTGACAACAGTTACTGTGGAAAAAGAGCCTCCTACCCACCAGCAGAAGAGGGGCTGTAGAAGGAAAGGATGCTGCTTGGCAGACAAAAGTAGGACATCAGGCCCTAATCTCATACTGTCTCAGTTCTGCCTTGATGTCATGATTATTTCATCTTTCTGGGAAATACTGTGGTGGTTAGAGAGATGGTGCATCTCAGTTCAGTTGCCCAGAGCTGAGAGGAGAAACTAACACAAGTGAGTTTCAGATCCCAAATCTGATACATATTTAATACAATTTTAAACACAACTGTCAGGACAAAATATTTTACTGGCCAATGACCAGTTCTGAAGAAATACATCTAGGATTTAGGAGGGGGTAGGTACCTACATCCAAAATTCTACCGCAAAAAACCCCTCTGACCCTGATTCTTAGGGATTTTTTTTCCTAATACTTACAGTTTTAAATTCCTACACCCCTAGAGATGCATCTCTGATCATGCCTAGAAGTGCCCTGCTGCTAACCTGGTTGAACAGGTTGCTAATCTGAGCCTCATCAGGATTCATAGATTGGAACACAAACTCTCCATTCTGGCTATTAGCAGCCAGACAGACAAATTTCCCACTTCCTCCTCAGCTTTATACAGCCAGTCACAGTATTTCTGAAAATGGACAGCTTTTCATTGTAGGAGCCAGGCACAGCCACAGCTCTTTCTGTAAGTTATTAACACTGAATTGCAATTCTGTTTCTGAAAGGCAGTGTCATTTGTAGGCCAAAAAAAAAACCAAAAAAAAAAAAAAAAAAAACCAAAAAACCAAACCCACTCTCTAGTCAGAGTCTGGGCTCCAGCACTCAGTTCTGCAGTGACTTGATAAATCACTTGTAACGTCCCCCCTGGATTGCTGAGATGTGGGACAGGTATGCTGTGCACTCATCTGATGCTGAGAAGCTTCATTCAGGGTTTGTGCAATGACACATGCAATGGGGAGTCAGTGGGACTTTCCACAAAGCCTCTAGCTCCAAAATACAAGCCTCCACCAATTTAGCACAGAAATAGCTCCATTAGGTGATAATAACAGGATGTGATTGTACTTTATTCAGACACCTATAGGAGGGTATAATAATATGTGGTCATTGTGCAAAATTAATAAAATGCCTGAAGACCCTTAGTGGGAAAAGCTGATAGAACTGGAGTTCTCAGAGGGTAAATTATTTATGATCCACCTATCTGAATTATTTATCCTCCATTAATTTCTATGCCCTAGAGAGAAATTTCTATCATGGAGCTCTAGTCATCTAGAAGTCGGGTACCCAGTCAAAGCTGATTGTCTAAGGTCACTCAGTAATGGAAATACGAGCAACTCCAGAAGAGCCATCCCTCCTACCTCAGACACCTCCTGAGACTCTCCACATTGACCAGAGAAGATGTTGAGATGCCAACCTCAGACCAGACTGCTGCCTTCAAATGCTAAATCTGTGTGGGACCCACGCTGGGTGTGCCATTAGACCCTGGCATGGGTGCACCAGGGAGCCTGAAGCAAAAATTCAAGAAATGGAAATCAGCTGCAGGAAAGACAGCAGTAAGGGGAGAAGGGAAGAAAGGAAAAGAGGTTGTTTCAGAGAAACAAAAAACAATGTGAACACCACTTGCAGCCATCATTTAGGATTGGTGCTTAGCGTGACCAGGTAGAGCCATCCCCCAGAACAGAGCAGGCACTTTCCTCTCCTCCGCCCAACAGTGCCCGGCTTTCCTAGCCCGCTGCCCTACTCCAAGAGGCTTACTTAATGAATCACATTGACAGCCAGGCATTGTAAATCACCTCCTGTCACAGAAATCTCACTTTTCCTTCTTCGTATGAGCTCATAATTTGTTACCGTGGGCTGAACATGTCAGAAACAGGGCTGGCAAAGCCAAGCTGTCGGAGGGAGGAGAGGCATTGCTGCCCCATCTGCAGCCCAGCACGTGCAGCTCCCCGTCCTCGAGAGAACAGCCTCTACAAGACACTTTGGAGAAGGGCAGGAAGGTAACCAGCACTCAGATGTCCTGAGCATGCAGATTTATATTTGGAGGCTGTTACAAATAAGAATTATTTTAAAGCAATCACATCAGTCAGGACCTTTTTATGCATTTGCTGCAATGAAACACAAATGAAAAGAGTCACGAGTACATACTGAATGTAAAGGTTAATCAAAGGCAGCTGCTTCTTCTGGCAGCTACATCCTTCTGCTGGTCTTTGCCAGGAAACATTCACTTCATTGTTTTTCTCTTTTTTCTTTTTTCATTTTTTTATTTTTTTCATTTTTAATACATATGTCTAACCCCCATTCTCAGGTCTTCTAAAAATCAGAATTATATCACACCCCTTTTTAAAAGAAGAAAATGGTGAACCTGTAACATTTCAGACCTGCTTTGACAAATGGGTTTTCAGCTTCAGTAGTTTTGACTGAGACTTTTCTATATGTATTATAAAAGGCGCTGACTGAGCCTTTGTTGCAGGCATTGAATGTAATCCCCTTAAGAAAACCACCTGAGCTAGCAGAAAAATGCAGAGCAGTCCCAGCCCATCAAGAAGCTGTACAGGTCTGTTGGTGTACCCATTCTGGGGACTTTATGTCTTACATACTGCCCAGCTGGGAAGCATTTGGAAACACGTTATGGACAGATTCAGCATTAAATTGTGGGTTGACTGGAGACTGCAGTGCGGGATAGTAGCATCTAAAGCAGCTTTTGACAAGCCCATGGCAATTTAAGATGCCATTTACCTGGCAACATTCACTTTGGGGAAATAACAGATGTTGACTGTGCTCTCATTCACCCAAGTAGATCACCATGCACAGATTCAATCGGAGCTAAGCTACCACACAAGCTGATGGGAGAAGTTGCAAGAGAAGCATTAAAACAAGGCACCACAATTCAGCTAGACAGGCTTTTTCTCTAAGACCATTGCTCCTGTTGGAGGTGGAACAGATCTGTCTGTGTGGGGCAAGGTTTGTAGGGCTTCCCAGTGGAGCAAGACTTGTAGGGCTTCCCAGTGGAGCAAGACTTGTAGGGCTTCCCAGTGGAGCAAGACTTGTAGGGCTTCCCACCCCCTCCTGCTTCTGTGCTGGGACAAATCCAGGTGGTGATGCTTGGTCCTTTGGTACAGCAGCAGTGCTGACCTTGGCTCCACTCTCTGCCATAAGCAGCACACTTCCCATAAGTCATTAATTTTTAACTTTCTTCAGTCTGTGCCAGGAACGGAATTGCTGTAAAAGAACTCATACAGAATTTCAAAGAGGCTGAGATAAACCAGGAAATAATCACCTTGCCTCATTGAAAGGATTTTACTCTCCAAGACCAAGGAAGTGCAGTAGGATTGTTTTCACATCCCACTGTCTCTGTCCTTCCTTTCTAGCTTCACTTCGGTTTTTTTTTTTCTCATCACAGAAAAGGTCTCTGACAATTTTCTTCTTCATTTTCTTATGCCATTTCCAAACTTAGCTCTCTGAATTTTCATCTTATTTAAATTTCTCTGCTCTGCTGGTGGACTCTTACTGCTCCCAGGAAGGTATAAGGGGTATTTCTGGTGAATGAGAGTTTAACCCTAAAATGTAGTTGCATTTTTCCAGTCAGGCCCTGGTTCTCAGCCTCAAAATTCTTCCATTAAAGTTTCTCCTTCAGATTTAAAATAGATGCAGTGAAAATATCCAAAATTTTCCTAGATTTCTGAGTTTTTTCTGACCTCATGAGCTAAAACCCTGCTTTTGCCTCTGTTCTCAAGACACATCAGAGCTGATCATGCTGGTAGATGCCTGTTTTCAAATATTCACCTGAAATGAAAGCGAGTTTCCATCTTGGTTTCTCGTCCATGTTTAGACTGCTTCTTTTAAAATTTCTAATTCAACTAGTAAGTTTACATGTAAGGTATGGATGAGATCAAAAGCCTGCTTTGGGTGTTTTGGTTTGTCCATGGAAAGCAGTAGACTTTATAATCTCATTGTTTTTTCTCCATACTTACTGTGGCTTTAAAAGCAGTAGATACCCTTGAAGCATGCTATCGACATCTGCATTATAAGCATTACTCACGCTGCCCCAAACACTCCAGGGAACACAGGGAGGACATTAAGCCAGTTGCAGCACAGCAGAGGAAAGAAAGAGTCATGACATACGCCTGTCTGTTGTTCTTGTGCCACAGGGGTCTGCCTCTCTGACTAGCTATTTTATCCCACCCAGAGTCTCCAAGAAGGGATAAAATACTAGTTCAGTCACAGGAGGCAAAGATTCCCTACTGTGCCAAAACCCCCAACCACCCAACCCCCTGGTAAGGGAAGTCTTGATGATGACAGCTTGTCCATACAGGTCAGGAAAAGGCAGAGAGGTGGAATAGCCCTGGGAAGCCTGTAGAACACATGTTGTTAATAACCCACTGAGTAGATGGGTTCTGTCTTCCAGGCAGTTTGATAATGACTTTTCACAGCACTTAAGCTGGAGAATGTCAGGATTTCTTCTGATGAAATGAGATTGCCAGTCTGTGGAGAAATGCAGTTTTCTTGCAAATTGAACCATTACTGAAGAAGATCAATTTTAGTATAACCTTGATCCAGAAAGGTTTGTTAGATACAGAGGGGGAAATCTCATCTAAGAATTACTTTGTTTTAATGACAGAATGCAATTCGTATTTCCTAATACCAAAAAAAAAAAAAAAAGAGAGAGAGAGAAAGAGGAAAGGTGAGAAAAGCAAAAGGAGAGAAGGGAAGGGCAAAGATCTGATAAATGTTGGAGACCATGGCCTATTACCTGTGAAATTATTGGCTGTGAAAATAAAAGTTCGTTCTGTTCTGCTTAGGAATTTAGGTTCACAAGACAAAAAGCATTGCTCTGTTGAAATACAGCTTCTCAATGGAGCAAATATGTTGGTAAATATCACAAACTATGCTCTAAAAATCCTTTATTCTGCCAAATTCTTAATTTCCTCGGGCATCTCAAATGATTTCATTAGTGGACATTGGCTAACCAATCTGCTGTGTAGACTGCTTTTCTCACGAGTATTGTGGGATAAAATACAGGCATCCAAGATGCCTCTCCACCGATACAACGATTCAGAGCTACTTGTATGACTTATGTGCTGCCTGTCACCACAGACATTTTCTTTTTCTTCATGGCTGCATTTCCAGATTGTATCTTACTGCCACTTACCATAGTATTTGTTGTGTGGGTGTATTACTAGTGAACAATGCCTAACTAGATTGACTTTACAAATGCTGTGAGCTTAAACTGCAGTAACCACTCTGAAATCTATTATGCCTTATCGATGTGCAAATACTATGTTCCTACCCACGTGCTTCTTACAGATCTGAAGGTCTGCAGACAGGCTTTGGCAGTGCTTTAGGCTGCAGTCCCTTTCTCCTGCTCAGTCAGTACAAAAGCCTAGGCAGAGAATTAGGCATCCTGTGGGGGGTTAACCTTAGCTGGATGCTAGGTGCCCACCAGGCCCCTCTCTCACTCCCCCTTCAGCAAAATAAAGGGGGAAAATAAGATGGAAAAACTCGTGGGCCAAGATAAAAGCAGTTTAATTAAAGCAAAGGCCAAGGCCATGCACAGAAACAAGAGGTAAACAAAGATGCTATTCTGTACTTCCCCTCAGTAAGTGATATCCGGGCACTTCCCAGGAAAGCAGAGCTTCAGTGTGTGCAGCAGCTGCTCCTGGAGACAAACACAGCAACCAATGCCCCCCTCCTCCTCCCTGCCCTTGGCTTTTATGGCTGAGCTGAGGTCACATGGTATGGAACAGCCAATCCGGGGCAGCTGTCCTGGCTCCGCCCCCTCCCAAGCTGTGTTATAAACCCCTGTGAGGCCTGCTGGGGGTACTCCCAGCTCAGACAGACCCCGTACACATCTTTATATGTTTGGGAAGCTGAATCAAAGGGTCCAAAAGGTATTTGAACCAATATTCTGAATCTGGGCTTGTGCTTGTGTGTGTGCATTAGCACAGAGGTTTTTTATACTAAAAAGTTTCCTTCTCTTTTCCATCCTCCCTGCAGCTCAAGGGTCCAGTGAAGGCCAGCTACAGCACGTTAGAGGAGCAGGAGACAGGGCTACAGCATGTGGGAGTCTCTGTGTTTTGGCCTAGCAGAGCAGCCCCTGAGGAGGAGCTGGTACAAGATGACACCAGTCCCGGGGACAGCTCAGCGCTACCTTCCCGACAGCAGCCTCCTGTCCTGTCCAGCACGCTTCTAAGCCTGACTGTGCAGAAAGCTTTTAACAAAAATTAACATAGCCATTTCCATCCAGGAAACATGAGCATTACTCAGGACATCCACTGAGGTACGTGAGACCCAGCTCTGGGATTACAGAGATTATAATTTTCTTCAGATAGTGGGGAATTTTGCCCCTCATCTTTTTTCTGTTCAGTTCCTATCACAATTTTTGTCATCACCAGACAAAAAAATACCTTTAATTCTGGCAGAGAGCATGGAGGAACTAGGAATCCTTGTTCCTCATTACAGCATTAGACTTAGCAGTCCCCAAGCTGTTATGAAACACTGCAAAGGGGTCACAACAGGAAGCACAACCATCAGCAGCTAGTAAAATAAAGGCTTTCCTTCCTATTCTAAGGTTTCAGAACTTCCTTATCCTCCAGCTCAAAATCCTCTTGCAGCTGTTGCCTTTATTTAAAGGAATTTTTGTTCTTATTTCTGCCTGGGCTGTGTTAAGGACCCACGACCTGCTCGTTCCTACAGTATGCTCAATTTGCATGAAAAACAGGCAGAATGAAAATAAAAGATGCAGCTTAATCAATCTTCAGAGGAGACCTTGAAGCCTCTGGTCAAAGGTCTGCAGACTGCGTTAGGTACTCACTCCCCTGGCTCCATCTGAGCTCCTGCCACACCTCTGTGTCTCCAGCTTCATTTCCCTTTTTCTAATTAGATGTGGTGCTGCCATTCTGGATGGAAAGTAATCTCACAGCCTGTTTAATATGTACCTGTTGACTCCCGCACAACAGTTTAATCAGAATTTGATAGGGTTTGGAGGCAATCTGTCTGTTTAGAGGCTGAAAAAATAAAAGCTGTCTAAGAAACTGCTCTCAAAACGCAAAAGAGGGATTATTTCCAACTAAGTGCAAAGCCTGGGTCAGATCCTATTCATTTTATTTATATGAGCAGTCAAACCATGAATGGAACAACACGACTGAGCTAGGTAAGCAGGATCCAAGCTATTATTTTCAGCTCCCTGAATAACTCTAGTCCTCATTCATCCAGAGTCCCAAGGACCTTTTGACCATAGTCAGACAACATAAGCAGCGAGTTTAAGCACAGGATTATCTGAGCAGTTAAAGTTAGGCACATGCTTAAACTCTTGCTGAGTTAAAGTTCAGAGTAGCTCTTGGGGTTTGGTCTTCCCTGCTCTCCTTTGTGGACACTGAGGAAAGTGTTTGTGAAGTGTTTCTAGCTTTCACACAGATTAATTCTGTACAGTCTATAATTTTTTTTTTGTCAGCTGGGAAGATTTCTGCCTGTGGGAACTTCTCAGGCTGCTCAAACAGAACAAAAAGCAGTGACCCCCACTAGCTGAAGTTTTTTTTTCTCCTTTAAGGCTGACTGCATGGGCAGGGATGTGAAAGGGCTACTGGCATAAATCCTGGGAGGATGGAAGAGAAAGCAGATTCCTGGGTATATCACAGCCAAGTACCACTGCTGGTGGGAGCAAAAGGGTGGCTGTGGCTCCCAGCTGGGGCTGTGGGCAGGAGAGGGAGCCCAGCAGCATTGGCAGCATTTATCCACAGTGCCAGAGCACCATGCCCACCTTCATTCACCCACCATGTGCTCAGCATCCTGTTTTAGCAGTCAGGTACACCCTTGCTTGAACATTTGGAGGAAAAATACGGGAAAAACATAATGTCCAAGCCAGGCTGAATCAGATGCCCTTTTTTTACTTGATCCTTAGCTCTCTGAAGAAATTAATACTTGAGCCCACTCCACAGAGAGCTGGCAGGTTGCAGGCAGCCTCCCTGTGCCCACCATGAATCATAGAATCATTAAGGTTGGGAAAGACCTCAAGGATCATCAAGTCCAACCCAAAACCACCTAACTCGGTCCTTCCATAGTGCTCAGCTTTTGTCTCAGGGTCCCATAGCTACTCCAGCTGGAATAACCCTTGGGGCCTCCCAGTGCAAAGCAACCTCTGCAGTACCAGGATTATCTGGCTGCCAGGGCCCAGGGATTGTTGGTTTTCCCTTTACCAGTCTCCACTGGCAGGATGCACAACAAAGCAAGGGGGAGGGCAATGAAACCCAGGGTAAGCGTGTGCCACCTCTCAAGGTTACCCAGCAGCTATTATTAGCCCTGAGCTGTTGATCCAGCAGCCTTTTCTTTGTCTCCATAGGTCAGGTATGGACTGCAAAAAAAGCTCCCAAAGGAGTGAGAAGTGATGGACAAACTCAGTGCTCTCCTTCAGAGGACGAGGAGGAAACTGTGACCGAGACAGGTGAGATTCCTTCAGCCTCCATCTGTCCTGAGAAAATGGACATCGGTGCCAGTTTGTTAGGAAGTGCTCAGCAAGCCAAGGTAGGAATAGAAATTTTAAATATTGTTTTCTACAACATCCAGTATAATAATACCCAAGGCCTGAGGATTCGATTGACAAAATCAAATCAATATTATTGCATACATTCCCCTCTGAAGTTACCCCATTGCCTCAGATTTTGTAACCTTCAGATTATGTTGCCTACACACACACACTAATCTAGGAACCCCTGTTAATTTTGCAAACAGCTTTTCTGCTTGAAAATGACACTACCTTGGCTGCTTGTCCCTGCCCCAAAGTGAAGATTATTCCCTCTGCTCCACAGCATACACAGAAAGAGGTTCGTGAGAGCTCCCCCTCATCCTTTTCAGAAAAAAATGCACTGGCTGAGTTCACCCTACCTGGGAGGATGCTGATTTACAGGACAGGTAATTCAGTGAAAATGCAGGCTATTTGAAAGTGTTGCAAATCAGGCTTTCAGAGTCTTCAGACCCCCTCACAAAACTTAGCCCTTGAAATTTAAGAGCCAGAAAATCTCTGTACTACCACTAAATGAACCACAACATTTTATTAAAATCTCACTGTGAAGGAAAATTGTGCACAGACACCCATTTTTTTTTCAAATCCACTCTCAGGCTTGACTCCAGTTTTGCATATTATCACTGCTTGTGTCAACAGTTAAGAAAGTTAGCAAAACTTCTCTCTCCCAGGAAATTTGAAGGAACAATACCTGACATAAAGAGTCCAGTGACTAAATTTAAGTACAGTACTGAAAAACATCAGGTCGTTGAGATTCTTGCACTGTTCCTTGTTAATATGCAGCTTCTTGGAATGCACTACGTAAAACAAGGGTAGCAAACATCACACAAAATAGTAGCACTACAAAATGCAGCTGGATTGAAAAAGAATGGATCTTTCTTGAGATAGGTGCCTGCCTGTGAAATTTCAACTGAACAATAAGATTTGCCAATAAATTAATTTTTTAGCAGATATAAGCATCTGAAATAGAACTTTAAAGAATAACAGGCACAATTTGCACATTGAGAAGATATATGCACTTATCCACAGGAATTCAGACACTGCTTTCAGTAAGTCACTCCAAAACACCCTTTTTTCTGCATTTATCTTTTTTTTTCCCCTCCTCTTGGCACTTGTGAATATCCTTTAATATTCTTATGAGTTTGTCTGCTTGTGATTCTGATGAAAAAAAGAATATTTTCAATCTAAGCTGAAATAGAATTAAGCCCAAGCTGCATTGATATTAGCATGTAAATAATGATCATTAAGTCAGTGCAACATTTATTGTAAGTTGTTGTGGGAATACAGTGTAATATTTTGCAAGTCCAAAAAAGACTAAATTTTTATTGCAAAATGCCATTTTTATTACATAGGTAGGTATTGTACTGTAGTGCTGAGTGCATTCATTAAAAATATCTATGAAGCATTATTTTTTCCATATTTTTCGTAGCCTATACTGCTTCCATACAAGGCTATATTTTAAAAGGTATTCTGCAATTGCTCATCACCAGCAATTCTTCCTAATAATATCTTTAAGCCACCTAGCTATTCAGCTAGACATATGCAAGCTAGGACACACCTCACTGAGGAATGAACTATGTTTTAAGGTCTTTTTTTTTTTTCTTTATGAAATCATCTGCCTAGAGACACTCTGGAAAGAAGAGGGAGGTAAAGAAAGAAGTAGTACCATGGTGAGTGAGGTGGTTAACAGGGGAATCCAGGTCTCACCACCTAAGCTATGCTGGTTTGCAATTCATTTCTATAATCACTAGCTCTTCACGTTGGCAATGACTCTTCCCATTCCTTTGTGTTTACAGCAAAAGTAGTTCTTTCCCAGTCTGTTAATACAGATTATCAAACCTCTCTTTCCAGTCCATGTCTAAAGCATAGATGCCCTGAAAAGGGCTCATGGCTCGAGTGCTTCTTCTTCTAGTATGCTTCATTGCACATAAGCTGGCAATCACCATGTGTGAACTCATCTTATCTCAGAAGCTCGGACCGAGACAGTTCAGCTCTTGTGTGGTACCTTTGAAAAAACACTAAGAGCACTAGAAAGTATAAATCATCATTTGTTATGGGATTGTCCCCTATTGGAATGATTTAATTACTTACAGCCAAGCAGGCAGGCTGGATCACCGAGGCTGTGCCTAGACTAGCACACCCTCACCCAGCTCACCCCAAGGTTCTCCAGCTGCTGCTTCCCCAAAACTCAAGCACAAGGTGTCCCAAGGGTGATAACTCTTGTGGTGGACCAGGCACCTGGAGCTCAGTGTTGTCTGAGGCTGAGTCCCCCACCACCCCTCCATAGTCACAGGTAACAGTCAGGGGAGGCGTGATCCAGACCAATCCATGGGTCATCGCCTTCCCCACAAGCTACAAAAGTCTTTTCAGCATCCTAATTCAAATGCAAGGGCTATCCTACAGATTTACAGAGAAAAAGAGAAACCAAGTGTAAGCATCAACATCCCAGGTGCCTGTGTTAGTAAGTGCCAATAGAGATTTCTCCCTTCTATTTGTGCAAAGTTTGCATTTTCCCTCTCCCCATAGTTCCTCCTAATCCTAAGGGTAAAATCTGCTTATGGCCCTAATTCAGATAATTAGTTTAACCCTGAGCAAATGAGCAAGGCACGCCCATCTTCTTGCCTCTAACCGTGGCCTGCCTCTCAGGCTAAAGGCAAAGGTAGAAATCCCCTCACACATCTTCCCCAAACTGGTTACTCATTAAGGAGGAAGCTGGCAGGTGATGTTTCACAAGTTCAGTTTCTGAATCCAGGACTGCTTGTATCACTGTCCTTATCCTCTAATTACAATCATGCTTCTTCCTCTTTAGTATGCACTCTCCAAGTAATGCATCTAGAAGTAATCCTATTCTTTCCTAACTTTCTTTTTACTAAACTAAATAAGCCAAGATCCAGTAATCTCATCTCATTACACACTCTCAGCTCCCTGGTAGCTTTTCACTACTCCCCTTTCAGTTTCTATTATTTTTCTTTTTAATATAGAGTAGCTCTAGTATTCTCCAGGTATTCATACATATGTCTTGTACAGTGGTACTAAAGCTTTATTTTTTTCTCCTGAAAATTCTTGGATTAGTGCATTATAGAAGCTCAGCAATGTAGGATTGGAAAAGACTGCCTGGGACTACACAGGCCATTCAGTCCTGCTCCTCACAGTCCTTTGAGATTGAACCCCAGTAGCATCACACTGGTGGTTCACAGATCTTCAGCCCTTGATCCACGTTCCCCCTATTTTCCCTGCTGCCTGTGGTACAGTGACCCCACGCTTCTGACTTTGCACTTTGTGCTTCTATAATCCACCCTGTTCCTGTTGCTCTAATTCACAGGGTCCTCCAGTCCTCCCTGAACAGTACTTCTGTCCTCTTCAGTGTCAGCAACGCTGTGCCACTTCGTACTACTGGAAAATGTATTAAGCTCATACCAAGTTGTTGTACTAAGGTCAACGATGAAAGAATTGGATCATGCTGGCTTCCAGACGTGCCCCTGAAGAACACAAGTAGTAACCTCGCTCGTTCTGCCTCCCCTTGACACACTCACCTGGTTCCCACTCAATTCCTGCCTGAAACCCACTGATCTCATCACAGAAATGTTTGCAGTTACAATTCCAGCATTGCTCAAGACCCATGAACAGAGAGCATAGAAAGCATGTGTTCAGTAAAATATTCTGCAGGGTTTCAAAACATAGGTTTTCCCTTTTGATAGAAGTAATAATGAAGGTGAGCCCTCCTCTTGTAGGAACTAGGGCCAGGCTGATGTAGGAAGCTTTATTCTTTTAATTCTTTTAAATTAAAACTCAGAAGACTGAAACAAGAACTTATGAGAACTTATTAGCATAATTTTTGCTTGTTTTCTGGTGAACTCTAAAATGAATGAAGCTGAGCTATCGCTACTCAATATAAATAATATTAAGAATAAGAAGAATAATGCATTCTCAAATGCATTAATGAGAATAGTAAATAATATGCAAGTAATGAGAATAAAAAGCTAGAGAAAAAGTATTGAATGGACTAAATATTTTTAAAAAGTTAAACTTTGGTAAAACAATTGTTGTGCAATTGTGCAGCTAATATGACTAAAAAGGAAAGTCATGTAAGTTAATAATATCTTGGAAATTGTCACATGGCAAATATTTATTGAAACTTCTTCCATCCTCCTTTATTTCTCAGTCTCTTTATAAGACTTAGAAGTAAATTGGTTTTGTAAATGGCAAGTGTGAGAATTTTGAAACAGCTAATTTTCACAGGATATTACAGTCATAAATTACATTTAAAAAACTTGGAGCAGGAATCTGGTATAGGAATCAATACATTATTCAGTTATGAGGAACTAGCTCCAGAAGCTGTTATTAATGGGAGCAAAGAGCTTTAGTCAGTGAGTTCTTCTCATATTGCATTATTAATACTCAAAACGCAAATTTTCTGAGATGGATTTGCAGTAAAAAGAAGACAGTAGGATATCTGATTCGTGCCAGCCGTGATATGAAAAGAAACACATTTTGCATGCGGCACTATTGTATCTGCGAAAATTGCCGCCAAATTGCCACTGAAAGCACCAAGTCATCCTTTTGTTCAGTTTTCTATTTATTTACTACACCACTTGTGAAGGTCTACAATTAACAACCTTTTCTTAAATTATCTAAAAATACCATTCAGTGAAATTCTCAGATCATTTCATATTAAAACACAAAAAGTCAGGTTTATGTTTAGAAAGTAACAGATTTACAGTTGCGTATGCAGTTTGTCATCTCTGGATATGGGATGGAAATAGGGAGCTGCCTTCTGTGGATATTCCTTCAGCTGTCCCTCAAGCTACCACTATCTTTCAGAAACATTGCTTAGTGCTTTTTCCTGACAGCCCAGCTGAAATACAAGGGCCAAATCAGCAGACCTCAGCCTTCCTCTTGTCAAGGGGTCACAGGTCTCCCCCCCCCCCTTTTTCTGTTTAAATTCTTTATTACTTGCCTGTTGTGCTACTTCAGGCAGTGCTTTGTGAAACAAAACAAAGTCTGCTGCTCCTGGTATTTTCCATCCTCCCCTGCCTTTACAGACATCTCCTCTGTCACTGGTAAAATATCATGCCTTCGGTGACTTGATATAGAGAGGGCTTAGAGCCTAGGAAACCTTCTGCCCAAGACCTGAAGCTTTCCCTCCTTGCCTTCAGAGGCATTTGGCATTCGAGTAAAGATTTTAATACAGGTCACTACTAGGTACAGGACTCCCGGATTGCTTTTGCCAGCTCAGCATCACCTTGCTGGGTCCCTGGGTGTGCTTGCACCTGCACCAAGAGCCAGGTCCATCCTTGCCACTGCGGCTGGGAACCACTGTGGCCTTCAAGCCCTCACTCTCCTCAGAGCTAGTCCCACCAGAAATTGAGTAAGCACAGAGAACAGGAGTGATTGCAAAGCTTGTCACACC
>VZTO01012369.1:53076-75576 GCA_013400615.1 Syrrhaptes paradoxus
GGGATTGGACTGGATGATCTTTCGAGGTCCCTTCCAATCCCTAACATTCTGTGATTCTGTGGAAGTTACTAATTCAGGTGGCCAAATTCAAGGCACGGGGCCAAGTGCTGGGCAGGCAGCCACTGTGCTGGCTGCACTGTCACGGACACGGCCAGGCAGCAAGAGCAACATGCAGGAGAGAAAAAGCCACAGCAGTGACCCACCCTCCTCCCCACACCACTCCCAGATCTCCACGCAAAACACCCCAGCGCCCATAGGAGCCATAGGGTGCTCTGGTTTGGTTCCCCTGCTGAAATGCAGTTTTCATGTTGTTTTCATGTTGACAGTACAAAGGGCCAGGGCAGCTGCTGAGCCCCAGGTGAGAGACAGGGACGGATGTGGCTCTGTGCAGAATTTAGGTGCCGTGTTCCTGTGATCAGAAACTGCAAGATGAGGCTGATGGTGAAAAGCCTAGGAGACAGCAAGGGGCTGCCACCAGCCCCAAACATTCAGATCTCCAGCCCAGGCTAGGGAGAGCTGGCACGGCCCCTTCTCTTGTTCTGGGCTCCTTTTTATGGAAATCCTCAACTTGACTGCATTTTTATTTTCATATTCAGGGTAAAGAAAGAACAATTCAGCAACCTGAATGTATCTTTGGAACAAGTAATTTTTAATCACTTCCTCTTTTATTTGGTACAAATGCAGCGTCTCCGTGGACTGCTGGCTTTCACTGAACTCAAGCTAGTGGCAGTAAAGACGAACAGCCGTCTCTCGCTTCCTCCGGCTGCTGAAAGGAGCTATTTGCAAGTGTGTCTTGTGGGGAACAGAGTCACTTCCTTACCATGTTTGGCCAGAGAAACAGATTGCACTAAACCCGGAAGCGCTCATCATTGTGCAGCTCAGGAAAATATTTTAAACATCTCTTTTGCCTTCCTGCTCCTTTTTTCTTTTTTTTTTTCTCTTTTGGTAAGGGAAGATGCATATACATCTACGTTATATTGTTTGAAAACAAAAGGCTGAGCCATCTCAGACTTGTCTCAACAGTTTTTTTTTAACAAAGTAGGAATCTGCAGTTGAGCTGAAACTGGCTAAAATGCAGTGCAAGCTTCAGCAAACACTCTCAGGGCACTTCCTGAGCAAAGTGGTGGAAGGACCCAAGCATCTCATGCTTCCTTGCCTAAGTGAGGTTGTATTATAACGGATACAAAACCAACAGGGATATGAAAGAAATTAAGCATTGAGCATAAAAGCAGTAACACTGAGGAAAGGACTGCTTTAAAAAACTGTAGTTTCAGCAGTCTTTACGTGAAAATGAAATTAAAAAGCAGTCATTTTCCATCTTCAATTAAGTTCTGCTGGGATGCATACTGCTAGCTGGACCTCAGCTTTAAAAGCTATCAAAGGTGTTACTTTTGTCTTTTTTTTCTCTCTCATAAAAGGTCAGTGTCTCAAGGAATTCAAATTAGGCTCACACCTTGCGAACAGAGTGCCTATTAGTGTCTTTCTTGGTGTAAGCAGCATCCATGTATGCACACGAACACTCCGGGGTCCGAGTCCCATCCCTCACTGCTGGGGAAGCTGGAACGAGCCCCTCTGCTGCACCCATCTTCAGCCTTCCTGGTGTGCAAGGGCTCAGCGAGGGCTCAGCAAGTGCCATCAGAGCTGAAACCCTGATGCTCCCAGTTTTGCTGGCACCATGAAAAAGTGGCGTAAGTCAGAGCAGACCCCAGACTGAATTGTAGAGATCTTAGTAAGGCCAAAGGGTGCCGAGCAGGGCTGCTAGGGCATGTCACACAGGATGTCCCTCTTGTCCCAGCTGGGTGGCGGCACACCTCCTGCCCCACAAGAAATGCCTCTGGCAAAGCACAGTGCCAATAGGACTGCATTCGCAGGAAATCACTGGGTTTGCTCTCAACACACATTTTCTGAGCAGAAAGACAAGTGGGCGGCGAGAATGACCCGAAAGCATGTCCAGCTTTGGGTGCCCAAGACACACGGCGGTTTTATTCAGCTCCCCCGTGCTGGGCTGTGCGGTGCCTCCCTTTGCACAACCCTACAACTGCAGCAGGAAGTTTGCAGCAAGAGGAAATCCATCCCTGTCCCAAGGACAGACTCACATGTGTTGGGGCACTTTGTTTTTTTTTTTAACTCCCTCAGGACCGAGGCTTGGGAGGGTGTGCCTGTTGTGTTCCTCATTTCAAAGTGCTAGACTAAGTCAATCCTCCCAATTGTCTGTAGGACTTTTTACACTCTTGATCTCTGCTGCAGGCTGGCAGGGAGCAGGATGCCCAGAGGGCTGTCCACCCCCCAGCCTCCCAGTTGGCACGGCAGGGGCTCAATGCCTTACACTGCCCTGACATCCACAGCGGGGTGGGTCAGGAAAAAACGCCTCTCCAGGAAGGCAGTTGATCCAGCTTCTACCGGGGGAAGATTTCAAAGGCAATTATCAAGAAGAAACAGCGATTCTTTATTAATAGTAATAATAGTAACAGCGGCGGCAACGGCAACAACAGATTGCATTCATCATTCTCTGCACTGAAAAGCTTTTAGCATTGTCTGCCTTAGTTTTCACTTGAATGACTCCCAGGAAATTAGAATTTATTGATTTCCCTGGGATTCATCCCATTCCCTGGGATTAAAGCAGGGTTTAGGAGGGTCATCGCTCTGTGACTGCAGCTGCTTCCCAGGGCAAGGCTGGTGATTCCCCACCTCTGCAGATGCTGGGGCCACATGCAGACTTGTGGAGCCTCAGCGTCCTGCCCAAGCCTGAGCTAAAGATTGAACATGCACCTCTGGGAAGAAGGTGTGAGTGTAAGGATTGTCCTGTGCAAGTCCCTGCAATGAGAAGGAGCAGAGGAAAGGCCTTTCTGTGGCTGCCTCTGACCCTGTTTATGCAAGGACAACATTTTCCAGCTAACTCTTTTTCCTAAGAAAATGCTGAATTCCCCAAACATCTTTTCCAAGTACCAATCTACAGAAAAGGGTTACTCCTGAATCCAGGCTAGGAGTTTCCAGTCACTTTCAAGCTGGCTCTTGCCTCCATCTTCCAGCTGGCTGCTTTCCTGCTCTGAAACCTTAAACATTTTCACAGGATGAAAATATAGATTCCCAGCCTCAACTCTTCTCACCCTCATGCCAGGGAGAAGTTCACTTCTGATGGAAGGGACAGGACAGCATGACCGCTGCCTGTAGTTACCCTCTGCGTCTCATCTGAAGTCATGGGCCACCTCATGTCTTCCACCCTGAGGCTCAGTCTGGCCTTCAGCGTCGTCCAGTGCAGCCCCTGCCTCTTAAATTCATTCCCAGTTTCCCCTCCTTTTCCTGTTTTTGCATACATGGTCTCCTCGCTTCCTGTCACCCTTCAGTACTCCCTGTTCTTGAGAGCAAAACCCTTGGTAAACGTCACTGGCGGTTACTACCACAAGCACAAGGCAGCTGAGGTTAACTGTCAGCCTTTGTTTCCATCCCATAAGCACCTAAAAGACAAGCAGCAGGATTTTCAAGGGCAAAAGGTTAAAAGCAAAAACTTTGCAGTGCCAGTGGTGGCACCACCCAGTCCCACCATCACCTAAAGCGTGGCTCAAAGTCTGGTCCTGACCACCACAACCATGGAGGTTTTCTGGTGGAGTTAAAGAGCAAGGAGATCTGGGAGCACCACATACAGGCTTGTGTTATTTGTGTTGACTTTTGCCTTCAGTTTATTATATGAAATATTACTCAGTTTATTGCTTGGCGGATCGATAGTCGCTCTGTGGGTGATGACTTGATGGCAGTGCCCTGCCCAGGACAGTGCCATGGCAGTTCTTCCACCTCAACAGCCCAAGCCTATGCCCACGGGCTCAGGGACCAAAATAAATAGGGGGACCACAGGAGGGAAAACCCTGCTGGGTGGAAGTGGCGACATCCACCGTGCACCTACCCTGTAGTCTCTGAGTCATTGTGAAAGTGGTGCTGGTGGACCCCACCATGCTCACACAGCCATTTCCCCAGGCAGACATCATCACCCCCAGCGTGTGGCCCCAGGCCAAAGCCACCTTCCTACCCCCTTGCAACAAATGGGGTGAAACAGAGGCCCCAGACAAGCACAGCCTGACTCATGTCATTAAATACAGCCAACGGGGCAAATTTCTTCCTTGTCTGCTTGTCTCCCATCCAGCAGAAGAGCTCTTGAACCAGTCTGCTAGAAGCAGTGTCAAGATTTAAGGTGTTGCTCGCTGAGGTGCCTGATCAAACTGGCGGAAACCACTCCAGGGTCCCTTAAATTACTCATGACTCATCCCTCTGTGAAGCCATGCCCCTTTCCTGTTTATCTTTTTTATCGTTTTTTATACTGTCTGGTACTGTGTCAGTTCTTGTGTTTCATTAGACTTCCAGGTCAAGGGTTTTGAACGTGTTTGTTATTGTCTTGTTGCACAATAAAGTTATGTGTCCCAGCTTGACAGCACAAAATGTAGGTTTTCAGAGAGGATTTCAATATTCCTTGCATCACATGTAGTTCTCCAGGTGTCTGAATGCTTATAGAGTCAGTACAGATTTCCTGCATTTATAACAGATTATATGTGTAGTCCTCCTTGCACATCCAAAGTTCCCTCTTCATGGCCTCTGACTCCATCATTTTGTGTCCTCTCCATATATGAACCCTTAAACCTAACCCTTAAACATTAGCCTGGCTGAGCTAGTATTTTGGTTTCAGTTTCATTCTGTGTAACTCTGGAAAAATAAGGCTGGAAGGAGCTTTGAGGGGTCATGAGGTAGATATAGTCAACTCCAGACAAGTATCTCTTAAACTAAGATCAAATGTTAACTGACTGCTAGCTTACAGCATCCTGGGACAAGGTTATCTGCAGAAAGAGTATCGGTCAAGGACACCGGCTGATATGTGTACAGGCTTGGGTTTGCAGCCTCAGGCAGGAGAGGGTGCCGTTAGGTCCTCAGGTCCTTGGTGGATCATCTCTGTTCCAAACATCAGAGTCAGAAGGATGTCCCTGCCACTGGCAGCAAATTGAGGGACACATGGGACTGCACAGATAAAAAACTATACTAATGCATTGGGTAAGAATGTTGAAATGCAAGTAACACATTTGTTTGCATTCATACTTTCACAAGGTTTTAAATGCTGAAAGTTGAAGAACTGCCCAGTTGTCTTTGAGGCTGATGTACCCATAGTCACTGCAGGAGGTTACAGTCACACACAACAAGATATGAACACAACTGAAGTTGTTAAGTGTCTGGGTATTGCCTGCCTCATGTAAATAATGCCAGAGCAATCACTACATTGCCAATATTCATCTCACTCCTTGAAGAAAAGTAATGACTGCAAGCCACAGCCAAGCAACACATTACAAGAAGCACTGCAGCACCGTTCTGGTATGATAGCTCCAGTCTAGTAACACACCTGGCAAAATAGCAGGGAAATAGTTCATGCTGTGATGATCATATGATATAAATTGATATGGCTTCTGCTGCCCAGTGCTCCCTGGCATGCAGCTGCTAGATTCCTACCTTCATGCCGTGTGCTAAATTATCATGGAATCATAGAATAATTTAGTTTGCAAAAGAGCTCTGCAGGTCATCTGCTGCAACACCTCACTCCAAGCAGAACCAAGCTTGCAGTTACAACAGGATAGTCAGGGCCTTTGGAGCTTTGAAGATCTCCAGTGATGGAGGTTGGGCAACCTCTCTGATTCCCGTGTTTGACTATCCTAGTTGTCATAAACTTTTTTCTAATATCTAACCAGTTGCAACTTGTAGGTGGAAAGACTGGCTCCATCTTCTCTATAACATCCCATTAAGGCTGGGTTTGCTCCAGGCTGAGCAAATCCATCTGCTCTTGCAGTCTTTCCTCTTATATCATGTGCTCCTGTCCCTAGTTGCTCTATACTGGACTTGCTCCAGTATGTCAATGACCTTATTGTACTTAGAACCCCCCAAAACATTTTCCCAGCTGCACTTTCCAACCCTCCATTGTTTTCAAACTTGTAAGAAGATCAAGAATGGTTAATCTATTTATTGAAAGGAAATAAAAGAAAAAGTCATATAAGGGCACAATCCCTGGGCTGTCTCTGCATTTAGCATTAGACAGATGGCTCACATTCCACCTGGGTCTCTGGAGGCAGATGCAGCCCAGATCTAAATGGGGAGATGCTCAGCTGCAGCCATGTCAAATGCTGAGCATATGTCACAACTGCTGGTGTCAAGGGGCAGAAGGGAAAATAGAGCTTTATAATCCTGCCTGTCCTGGAAATCAGCACCAGTAGTGTCTCCCATTTGCTGTAGATCTTAGAAGGCCAGGGAAATTTTCCATGGTCATCTGTCAGATAAAAAAGTTCCAGCAAAAGATAAAAGTCAGCACAATATGTAGCATCTCCCAATGGCTTGGTCTAGAGTAAAATCACCTTAGTGAGAGACGCCAGAAGGAGAGAACTGGCACCGACCACTTGTAAAACAGCAAAGTTCCCAGGGAGGTAAGGATGGAACCTGTAGCCCACAGGAGGATGGGAGAGATGGCAGCAGTTATATACCTGCCTACAATAATGGAAAAACTTAGACTGATCCTTGTCCTTTAGAGGGAAATGTTTCTCACTATGGGCTGTATGGAGACCCTCAGCACTGTACTCACACACCATTCTGCCTAAGAATTACACCCCTGACCTCAGCTAAATTAAATGCTGGAGTCTCACCCATAGCCCTTCCAATAGAGTCCCTAAAGATGCATCTTAGGGTCCCATTTCTAATAACGCTGCACAGCCAACACATATTAACACAATCAGTACACAACAATAAGGCACAATCATTATCATATCAACATTGATGACCTCACACCAGCATACTCCTGGAATAACACACCAATAAAACGTTTACAAAGTACACAACCGTGGGCAGCAATGTCTATTAAATATACCCAGGTGTCTGCACAAAAGTACTTAAAAAAAAATTGTGCATTTGGCGTGTCCCACTGACTTATCACATGGTTATCTTTGACAGAGAAGCTTTTTGGTGCTTATTGAAGTTCAGAGTCCTTTGTTGTATCTCAGGTTGAGTACTCAGAGTCATGCTCTGTCTTACTAGACAATAAGAAAATTGTAAGTTGAGCTGCAAAAAAAATCTAAAAATAAAAAGCAATGGGTCTAAACACACTGCTACATACTGCTGCCACAAGTAATTGCCAGCGGTTGTACCACAGACATGATCGTTATATCAGTGATGTCCTGGTGGTGGTCCAAAAATAATTGTACCATTGCTAGGCATGACTCAAGAAAAAAAAAATTGCTTTTGTAGCTGGATAAAACCAAAGGGTACCGCATCCATCTGCTTGCCTTATGGCAGGCTCAGCTTGCTATTTATCATGAGTGGCGTAGTTTTGAATTCTGCCTTCTGTAACTCGCACCTCTCATTTCGCCTCTTGGCAGGGAGCTGACAACTGAGTCAACCGAGCTCTGTGGTCCCCGCTTGAGCAGCCATACATTACGTGTCAGCGAGTCTCACTGAGTACACAGGAGTAGGAGTTGAGGAGAATCCACTTCGCAGAGGGTGCAAATTACATGCTTAGCAGGCCAGAGAAGGTGCAAAGCACCCCAACCGTGCTGAAGTCAGCTGAACTCCTTCCCGAAGGCTGCTGCTTCTCCTTCCCTGCAGTGCGGAGCCCTGTGTCAGGAGAAGGGAGGAGAATGGCAAATCCGGGAAGGAACAGGCTAAAGGCAAGGGAACAAATAGCTGCTGAAACTGGAATTAGCATCTTGGTGAGAGGTTCAGAACAAATCTGTCATACTTAGCCCTCTTTCAGCTATTTCAGAAGAAGACATTAGATCTAACAATGAACCCAGCGGGTAGCACATGGGTACGATATGGGCCGAAGCAGCAGCAGCTCTCTCTTCTCTGTCACTTATTATAGGTATATTTACACAAGTATACTCATTATTTATCAAAGACTAGAATCTGTCAAAATGACAGAGCGCTTGCTGACTGTTTAGCACCTTCAGAGAACAAAATAAGGAGGAAAGTGGAAAATCCCATTCAACTAACATGGAAAGCTGCAGTGGCACTGCAGGCACAGTGGTTCCAGTTACTGCTGGAGGGTCCATGTCCTTCTTCCCCCACTTCCCTCCCACACCTCTCTGTTGAGCTGGCACAAGTCTTCATGCAACTTCCTGGAGAGCTGGAGCATGAAAATGCTCTTGCCAGAAAAAAAATATTATTTTGAGTGGCAGTTTTTCATGGTCGCTGTGTGTCCATACCAACATCTCTGCAAGCCCACTGGAGGAAATAGCACTGGCATAGACATCATTCAGCAGGTTTGGGAGTGAGAGGGAAGAGAAGGCAGGACTACTTAAACTTACCTTGTCTCTAAACATCTTAAGTGTGGCCTAAAGAAGGTCAAAGATGCTTGCCAGGCTGTTCCCAGGGACCAGAGCCGTGTCTGGTCTTCCTCTGGCATCACACCAGCACCTGCTGGCACGTGCCCTCTTGCGTGCTCCGGTCCCATTATTGGCGTGCTCCTCTGGGGATACTTGCTGCAGGGGGAGACTTGTAAAAGAAGGCAGGGACTTCTTATCCTTTTCGATTTGCGCACTTATAAGCCTTTCTAGCAGAGCTGCAGAACCCCACATAGAAGATTTCAATGCTTGGTTTTCTCAAGTACCTTTTTAGCCAAGATTCCAGGCGGAAAATTGTGAGTCTGAGATGCCAAGCACAAAGATAAGTTCTTGCTCATGAGAGCTCTGTCAGCTTGAATTCAGGTCTTGGGCTGCATTTCCTCTTTTGCTTCACTAAATTTGTGCACAAATAGTTCCCAGCATGCTAACTCTAAGTATTACAAAAGCCTGATGGCTAATGATTCATAAAAATATGTGATAAGGCTGCCTGTGCCTTATCAAACAAAGGGCAAAATATCCAGCACAGCCACCCAACCAATGAATGAATTTCTAACTACATTGGAGCTACCTATCTACAGGTTCAGCTAACGAGAACAAAACCAACAGGGAAGTTTCAGCTAAACACTCATCCAAACTGGGGCTACAGGAGCTAGTTTTTGTCAGAAGTAACACAATAATGTCATAGAGTAACTGGGTGTTTTGCTAACTCTGAACAAAAGGGCAAAGTGGAAGGGATATGAGAATGCCCTGTGATACAGGAATGAGCTATGCCTTTGAGATGAATAGACAAAAATTGACCTAGGTACACAATGAGTTAAGCCTATATTGAATTACCTACTGAAAGAGGTGAGGTGATGCTTGTTCCCCGTGCTACCTAGCGTGGTAGGCTCCATAGGGTTGGCTTTTTCAAATTTGTTCTGAGATGAATTTTTAAATGCCCGGTTCTGTACGGATTACTTTACAGAACAACAAGAACTTAGACTGAAAGCCAGGGTTTCAGTGCATACATGAGGCTGAATTAACTGGATACTTTTGCAAATCTATCCCTACGTGTCCAAGTTGACTGATTTCTGGGTGCCTGCGTAAACATAATGTAAAACATAATCCAGGCACTCAGGACAGTTTACAGTCTAAACAAGAGAAGTGGCAGTATAATTCAAATTTTTCTTTTTTGTCTTTTTTTCTCTTTTTTTTTTTTTTTTTAAGAAAGAAATACCAGTTGTTGGTGTTGTTAACACTTTAAGCACACTTTTGAATTACGAGATATGCACTACAGTCCCCTCCCTCTGTCAGTTTGCATGGACACTCTGGAATTCTTCACTTTCTTGGGAGCGCTCAGCTCTGTCCTTACAGCCCAACACAAAGGAGCAGTGTGGGACAAACTGTAAAACAGGAAACACATGGGAATAAACTCAAGAACTGAAAGACAAAGAAGGAGGAAAACCATATTCATAAAGGCAGTAGAGCTAGGAAAATGCTGAATAGGGTATAGAAGGGTATAGATTGCCCTAAAAATGCTTCACGTAACTATGAAGGTCTATACTTAGAACTTGCAAATTAAATACTCTGCAGGGCTTACATACATGCTCCTAAATGCAGCATTCACCCACGATACAGAGCTATACAAAGTACTCCTACTAAAAAAATTGCACAGGATCTAGAAGAAACAAGATAAGACCATCAGTTAGATCTTTTTACATGGGAGATTAGCCATGCCCATGTTTTAATGCTCTTTTAAGTTACTAGGAGAAAATCAAGACAGCACAAAGTTAATGACAGTAACAGCCCTTGATATTTGGATCATTTCATAGGGGATTTATGAGATATTTTTATAATGTTTTTACTAAGATTGCTTTGCCTAAAGTGGACTGTTTTTATGCTTTCACCCTGAATTGAAAAGTCATAATCAACAAAATAACTTCCATACATTTCCCATTTTGTAAGAGAAAACAACAAGGCATTGTCCTGTCTCAAGTTTTATCTTCTAAATTATGGAAATTCTAGCTAATATTGGTACCTGTTGAAATTATACCAAGAATATAAATTGAAGGAGCATACTGCATAACGAAGGTGTACATTTGCATGGTACAAGATCCACTGCTGCTCTAAAATGACTGAATGAGTCATTTTACCATTACATTTATCATGAAGGTAAACTAACCAGAAGACCCAGTAGAGGATAGGTGATAAAAGAGAAGTGAAATTAGAGGCTCATAAGATATCATGGGAAAAAGGCAGTTATTCATTTCCAGTCCTATTATTTTGCTGCTGAGATATGACTTCCTACTGTGAAACAAAATCACTGGTCACAACTGAGAAAAGTATTAAAAAGATTAGAATAATAAAACCACTGCCTTTTCAAAATTCGTTTAATCCTCATATATTCATGCCTGCTTTCTGAAGGTGGCTAAGTATGTATATCCTTGCAATTAAACTACTGACTGAGTTAGATGTGTGGGTTTTTTCCAAAATCATCATTGCCTTAAGGGATAACGCACAAAAGGTTGAACTGAGAAGCAAAGAACGAACACAGTAGGACCTAGAAGAAATAAACGGTGGCACTTGATGTGCCTTAAGTGCTGAGTTCGTAACTTTTGTCTAACTCCATACAAACCTCGAGCTAGAAATGAAGCATTTCCCCAAGCAATGATAGTACAGCCTCAGGCTGCCTTCTTATTTTGGTGAGCATGTTGCTGGTTGCTGAGGGATGAGGAAAGGAAGGAGAATGGCCTCTTCACCCACGAGAGACAGTGATGGTGATGAAGAGCGGGGATGGCGATTACTCCCACAGAAAGAACATCCTTTTCCTTCTGCTTTTAAAAAGGCTATCTGTGTTGGCACTTTTCCTAACCAAGCCTACTAATATCAGGTAGTAAATTATGTGTCAAGACGCAAGGTGGATATAAATCTCCACAGTTCCTCTGAGCTCCATTCATGGATCTGTCCACCTCCTGCTAGTACAGCTGAGTATTTGAAACATAACCCTTAAAACAGAGTGCAATACCAGATACCCTTGTTATAAGGGTATTTGCACAATCTATTTTAGGCTGGTTTGGTGATCTAACTTCTGTGCAATTTGAAAGATCGAAAGTAGCAGCAGACAAGTTGCCTTTTAAAGTCAATAGAGATGTCTGCGTTAGCTAGCTGAACATCTCCTTGCTTGTTGAGATAAAACTGAAACATGGCTTAACATCAAAAATATTTGTCAGCTTCGTCAAGTACATAGTAATTCTTAAAATATTACCAAGAATGGTGTATGCAAATTAACAGCCAGTTTTCATCTTCTATGTATATTATTTATCTTAAGTAGCACAGCATACACTCTAATAAATCAGATACTGCAAATTTACACTGGATATATTTCTTCATCTGTCAAGTACCATAATGTTTTCATGCTCATAAGGGCTTGAGTATGTTTGTCCACGTCACTGGAAATACTGTTTTGCATATTAGGCAGGAACGTCTGCTTGTGATATGCCCCTTCTATACAAGCAATAAACTGTGGATAAATTGTGCTGAATTTGTAATGATGGCCTTCTTACTGTCAAAAGCAAGAATAGTAGCTGAGGGCAGTGGACAGTTCCTTACCAGATTACAAACCTATACTTGTCATCTATGGAAGAAGCAGTCTAGAAGGGCCCACTAACATATTACAAAGGATAATATCTCAGACTTCATTAAATCTATTGAAAGGATTCAGTGTAGATGGCTGAAATCCAGCGTGGCATTATAAATAATTCACATTTGCAAAGACCGAAGCACAGGCCTTGGTCACATAATAAACTGATTTATCTGAGAAGAACTGAGTACTCAATCCTGCCAAATCTTTGTTCATTGCTGTGGCGTTTACTCGTGTGGTTAGTCCCACTGATTACTGCCACCTTTACTCGGTCTGGAGCATGCCTGTCCCGTAAATAGCCTTCCACACAGGAGCAGACAAGGGTACAAACCGCCAATGATTTCTTCATAATAATAAGCTTTTATTAGTTTGTTCTCTCTAGTGGCCATTTCCTTTTAACACCGCTAACATTTTACAAAGATACCGTGCCTGAAGCTGGGTGATTAAGATGCCCATAATGCAGCGCTGATGTAAGCTATATTACTACTGTATAAAAATCAATAAAAGGGAATTTTAAAACAGATGTTAAGTACTGCATGATGCTCTAGTTTCCCATCTGCCTTTTAATACTATGTGCACCTTTGGATACAGCTCTGTGGGAAGGATGAGGGCAAGATGCTCTGTCCAGGAGAACACATTGTCCAAGCGGTCCCCTCGTTGCTGTCCCTGTGTCAGCGGCAACAAAACTGACCAGCTACCCTAGATCACTTTCTGGAGCTGGGCATGGGGGGACAGCCCCTTCCCCCTGCCTCCTCTCTAGGGCTGTGCAGAAGAAGGTCCCCAAAGGCAAGACTCTAGCTGGGCTTGCTGCTTCCCTGGCTGTGTTCAGCTGATGTCATGGCAACCGTTCCCATCACCCGTGGCTCTGTTTTGTCACCTGTACTGAGGTGGGCTCCGATAAAGTCCTGCAGAAATAACAGTGGTCTTAGACACTGAGCAAGGCAGTGGTCAGGGCAGGAAAATCTCAACCAAATAGTATGAGCCTCATTTTCTCATTTTCCATTTGGAAATTGCATCTTTATGTGTGTGTGTGTTTATGTGGCAACAATTCACTGGACTCCACACGGAGATTTCATACGTGTTTGCCTTAGCATATATGCCAGTCCTGATAGATACTGTCCGTATCTTCTGGCACTGCTGGCAAGAAGGATGTACAGCATCTCCACATCTCTGCTGTGCAAGAGAAGCATATGGTACTCGTATAAAATGTAATTGATTTCACTGGCACAGACTGACCTGCAGCTCACAGGCAAGATACTAAAACAATGTAAAGGGATCAATAATCTGCTATTAGATTGCAGCTATTAATATGTGATATTGCTCTTTCAAAACCCCCAGTGAACAATTCGTAATGGCTTCCTTTCTTTCTCCATGACTTCAGCCTCCTTCCTTCTTTCTCCTTCCATATATATCCATCATATATACTTGTCTGAGCACTCCTGGAGGATGACATGTAGGAAAAAAGATATACCTTTTTTCGAGACATAATTACACTGGTATAGCTCACAGAAAAGGCCTAGATGTTTCAAATGTCAGTAGATCTGAAGATGTGTGGGCAGGATTTACAACACCAGTATGTTGCCACTGGTAACTGACTGCATTTTTAACCTTCCCACTGCTGGCTAGCAGCGGGAGAGAGGATAAATCTGGGGACTTAGCATTAGAAATAAACAAGCTCATTTAAAAAACACTAAAACTTATTGAGACAAACAAGAGGAAGGACTTGTTATAAGCTGCATAAAGGTGAGACGAGCTCTTTCTTCCTGATGGACAGCCTACGCAGCACCTAACCCTTCCAGTTTGCTGACGTGCCGCCGCTTCCTCTGCTGGGTCAGCCTGGAGGGACTGGTTTTGGCCATTCCTGCCAGAGGGGAAAGGAAAGAGTGAAGCTTTTACTGGGAGTATTTTAAAGGCACAGACGTCTCAGGCAGAAATTTGATGGAGTCCCACTGTCAAAAAGTTGGCAGCAGGCTCCCGCTGAGAGGGAGAGGTTTGGAGACTCCAAGCAATCTGACAGACTCTCAGACTGTACAATGGAGAGAGACGTCCAAAGCAGGGAGTAGTTGCTGGCAAGGGGGGTACACCCACCGCTTGGTTATGACAAGCAAGGACTGAGGAGAAGACCAAGCTTCCCTTCATGACAGTGGTATTATTAAGGTGCCTGTCCAGAGGGAGGGGAACAAATTTAGGGAAGGAAACAGGATTTGGTGAAAAATGAGTATGTGAGAGGAGACAGTGAGAAGAGAAAACCTTGAGATATGCAACCGTGCTTAATATGTCATGCAAAGAGAGGGGATCCTCCCACTCCTTCTGGGAAGGGATCATTGTGAGAGTCCTGCCTCAGAGGCCCCGTACAAGCTGATAACATAAACTGGGGGGAGTTGTAAGGGACTAAAACCACATTATTACCCTTAATTATGCACTTAAATAAAAAATTGCCTGACGTGCAAGTACCTTAAACACATAGAAAACTCATTGAAATGAAGGCAACCGCACCTGCTGAACACCTTGACATTCCACGGGGCCTTTCACTTCAGTAAGGAGGGAAATTTCATGGGAAGCCGTGAGTGTCCAACTGCCCCGTTAGCATGATCCCTAAATATGCACTTAGGAGCCTTTCAGGCTACCAAACTGAAAATTTTGTGAAACCTTTCCTGGTCTCAGAACACTACCTCCTGGGTTTTTTTTTTTAATCTCAGAGAGCACAAACTGTAGATAGATAGCTATGGTGTGGCCCTTCCTGAAAACAAACTCTGTGCCTATCAGCTCACCAAGTCCAGATGAAAGGGATAGAGAAGAGACAGTGCTCGTGCTGCAACGCATGTGATTGAACAGCTCTGTTCCATTTAAAGGACTTTCAGAGAATGCCAGACTGTTCCTAGTTTTAACCTTTAAAATGCATCAAGGACTTTCAGAGCTACTTTGGCATTTCTCAGTGTAACCCACACCTCCCACATACAGCAGAGATGACTTTAACATGGAAAGCATCAGGGAAGCAGCCCCATATGGGTATATATGGACCCCTGTAAAAGGGTGCATCTCTCCTGGAAAGGTTTTTCACCTGAATTCCTCTTTGCATGACACTAACTCCACACGCTGAGGAGTGGTGTTATCTGTAACAGCCTCACTTATTTTCAGAGCTTCCCCTTCCCCCATCCACTTAATGCTGGCAAGCCAACTACCAAAAGCAAAGCAGGCAGCAGATTTTTGTGTATCTCCCAGAGTGGTAATTAAAGTTGCTTTAAAAAAAAAATAATTAAAGAAACGTGAAGTTCTTCCTGGGAGCAATGGTCTCTACATGATCCAAGGAAGCATCAGCTGCTTCTGTAGTCATTAGCTATGGAGACAACACTGCCTGGGATCCATCTATCCTGCCCTTACATGTCAGAGTGATGGAGTATAGCTCTTCTTATTCCTAATTCAAAGTGAAACAATATGGTGGGACCAAAATAATTGATGCCTTCATCAACTCACTCAATTTCTTTTAATGCTTTGTTTGCTACTGTTAGGGAATGTTTGTATAAAACTCATCATGCATTGTTTTCTCATGGAAGTCATTTGAATATGCCCTCCATGATAACTTTTCATGGGACCTTCTAGCCTTTGACTGAATCTAAGGACAAATTTTTTCGAGACCTAGGAATCAGGCTCCCTATCAAGAAAAGCCTTCACACACCATGTGGTATCCTTAATCTAGTAATTAGGTTAAGTAACAGATTTACATATGGGCTGGTTTGCCCGATTCCTAGGATGCAAAGCAGCCCTAAAGCCGTCACTGAGCCTGGACTGGTAAGGTTATGGCTGGTCTGTATTCCTGCAGGGCTCAAGAATTTTGTTAATTCTCTGTATGGCTGAAACTTCATAAATGAGGTGACAGGAAAGCTGAATAGGAATGTTAAAATAAAAAAGGCTCAGCTGCCCTGGAAGTGTCCTGGGGCTGTCCCTGGGAGCCCACCCTGTGACCCAATGGTGCACGCTGCCGGGTGACACTGTGGGTAACTTGCCCATGCAGTCCCTCTTCCCAAGAACCCAAAATGATGCAAATGAACCGGCTCTGAGCCTGGAGGGTACTCAGCATGCTGAAGATGGTTTCCACTTTGGGAATGCACATGTTCAGGGCCATGTCCACTTTTCTGTCTGGGGATGTCAGTCTGAAATGACCTTTTCCTCACCACTGGTTGCTCTTATTGTGCATTAAGAAAAAGGTACAGTGCAAAGAACGGACTTATTTTATACTCTCTCGGTACTCCTCTCCGGGCTTTCTTTTCTTCAGTGGAGGACTCAGCTGCCTATGCCAACACTAGAAACCAAAGATAAATTCTAGTAATAAACCCAATGGCGAGGATATGCCATATCACTGGGGTGTTGCCTGCATGAAAAGGCACAGCTACATATAGGAAGTGTGGCAGTCATCTGTCAAGAACGGAAAGCAGGCAGTCCCATTTCCAAGGCAGGCTATAGTTTCTTGCAGCCTTGGGTCTACTTCGTGTACAACTCAGCCACGCTTGCTGGGGACAGTCCCCATTCAGCCTTCTCATTTTACCAAATCCGTGCCCACGAGTCAGCTCTGCTCCTGTAGAACAGTGTCTTCACTACACACATCTTCATATCCCTCATTTTATGACAGGCGCCAAGGTGCTGCCATACTACCTTGAAAAAATAATAAAGTCCAAACAGGTATTGCTTTGGCCAACTTTACTGGATATCGGGGTGCAAACTAGTATCTTCTGCCTTTGCTATGGCCACATCCTTTGTAAGTGATGAAATCACACATATGACATCCTGGAAATGAGTTAGAGAAGGTTTCTTTCTGGTTTTCTACCTGTTTTACACCTTGGTTTTGGTAATTATTAACTGTAAAGTCTCAGAGAGCACCAATAAAAGCCTCTAAAGCTGACCTAAAATTAGTTTTCATTTATAGTGTTTTCCAATACCAAATTAAGACCCTTCAGAGTGGCAAGTGTTATGAGCCCTTTGCCAACAACACGAGATTTCTGCCCTTCAGGAAATATCATACCATGTCAGACCTTGTCACAAATATTATACTGACTGTTATTCCCACCCCACAGCGGGTCAGGGATATTTCTGAGAGACAACGCCCAGTTTGGGAAGGAAGAATGAAGAATATCCCTCTGTTGGCTCAATTCTCTTACACAGGCCAGATGATGTAGAGCAGGTGAGGTAAGCTGAGATGCATGAAAAATTAAACCAGCAAGTGATTTTTCAGATTGTTATGTAGCTCCACAATTCTTTACATCATCTTGCATCAAAATCTAGCTGTGTGTAGAGGTCCTTAAATTCCAAAGCTGCAAGTGATGGCTTGAAGAAATATTTCTCCACTTCAAACATTTTTAAATGCTATACTTGAGTAATATAAACCATATCATATATAGTTATATGTCAGATGGAAAGGAAGCACCATTATAGGAAAAAAACCATAATACTAATATGTGTAAAATACGTTGGTGAGATCTGAACCATCTGAGAGCCTGAATTTCATCCTTTTGGCTTACAGAGAAGTAGATTTCAGCTAGTTAATATGTTTTATTTTAGAGACCTGGATGTTGCTTCAGGGCAATGTTTTTGCTAGAAAAGACTAGGGATCACTAAATTATTCATGGTAAATATTACAGAACATGCAAATGCATTCCTCTTCGTGGTTTGGGTGAGGGCTTTTTTCTTCATTTTCAATCTTAGTTTGTAAGTGTACTCAATATTCATACATATTACGCAAACAAAGGGCACTGCAAATGTCTGTCCATGGAATATGCAATGTCTAGAAGTCATATGAGATTGTTTTCAGGCCCAAATTTCAAGCCCTGGACCATGTGCCAAAGATAAAATGATTAGAATGACAATAGTGGGAAAAAGTTTCTTCGTCACCAAGAAGCCTTTGGTCAATGGAATGATGAATTTTTTTTTCAGGGCAATGTTTTGATTGGGCATGTTGCAAATATTTGGAGACTATTCAAATGCTGGAAATATATTTAAATCAGAATAAACACACTGATTCATTTGCAAAATATTGGTGAAAGAAAAATTTACATTAGGTAGACAATCAATGCAGAGCCACCAGAAAACCTGAGGCCACAGGACCTCTGAATTAAAAAAAAAATAAAAGAGAGAGAAAGAGATTTACTCTTTACAGCCTCACTCTGCCATTCTTTGTGTATCATGGCCTGAAACTAATGCTACAGATTTGACTCCGCTTTGCCATCAGCATCCTCTTATTGTGAGGGAGCAGTGGCTGGAGAGTCTCCCAGTTGCCAGTTCTCATTACATTGCATGAACCTCATTGTGCCTGACAGTTTTCATAAAGCCCAGACTCCAGGAGACTGAAAAATCTCCTGAGAATCCCAGCTTTTGATTACAAGGAAAAGAGGAATGTTGCAGTCCTCATGATTGCAGAACAAGAGAAGAAATTTATATCTTCGCTGGGCTCCCAATATGCTGAAGGCTCATTAACCCAGAGGCAAAATTAAACATTTCTCAGAACCCACTATGTTTAAATTTTTTTTTTTTTTTCTCTAACAGAGAAGGAAGGAAGGGGAGAAAGTCAGAGAGGGGTCTGACATTTTTAAAACCTGGTAAAAGCAATACTGGAATTCAGGTCATTAACTCCATCTGAAAACAGAGAGGAAAATGGGCTCTTTCTTGTCACAAGTCACAGAATTTTGAAATAGGTATATGGTAAAAAGCAGAACTTTTTTAAAAAATCATCATATCAGAGGGACAATAGCAAATTAATCTGTCAGACAGTGTACAAATAACGGAAAAATGTTTTCTGGAATTGCCTTTCTCCAAATTAAGTTAATAACCCCTTTTATTTGCAATTCGGTTGCCTCGCCTGTTGAATTGAAAATGCACAAAGCTGCTGCATCAGATGATCTCACGGAAGGCAGCTCTGCCAAGACTGCCATAGGTTGCTTTGTATAGTCATCCTACCGTCTATCAACGAATAAGCATGAGCTGCATTTTTTATTTCTTCACACCCCTTTTAGTACCAGCCCTGTGGAATTACTGCACTGAATGCTGTGTGATGTGCTCTTTGTATTTGATGTGATGCTTGGATTAGTGTGTGGCTCCTTATTAATAAAACTGTGCTGTGCAGCAGCTGCATGTGGCAGACATTATCACCATACACAATAGGAACTGCTCATTTCTACACTGTTTCTAGGGAAGTAAAGGGTTACTAGGGGAAGTGGTGTTTTATCATACATTCAGCATTGCTCAAAAATAGTCTAGAAGACCAAAATGCCTGAAGTCTCCACATTTCTGTCATTACTTTCAATACCACAGTGATCTATTTTGGATATCATAAGCATATGCTTTCTGTCCAATACATGCATCGCTAATAATATCTGGGAGGTGCATGAAAGAGAGAAGAAAATCTTTTCTTAAATATTGAGAAGAATTTGGCTGAGCACTTGAAGGCAGAGCTACTCGCTGGGTAGCTTCGGCGGAGCTGCCTCTGCTGGGGGCGGGGAGGCAGCACACCAGACACCATCAAGCCTTCGTCTCGTAGGGTTGGGGTAACGTGACTGCACAGCATGCGAGATCAAAAACCATATGTGCCTTTCTGTTTCTGATGACCCTTTTTCATAACCAGGTTTTGGGCTGTATTTTTTTTTTTTCTAGCCAGTTTGTTGCTGGTGTAAGTTTCCCAACTGACAGCCAAAGAGATTCGCCTCCTTTATTAGCCACAGCCAACAGCCAGCACAGACACAGCCCCGACGATCACAATCGATGCGTCCTAGCCTTCGTTTCATGCCATCAATTGCACTGCTGGAAAGTAAGCAGCAGATGTGACCACCTCACACGGCAAATATCTGCCACGATTTTCTCTGAACATATGCAAAGAGCTGAACAAGGAGCAAAGCAGGGGATGTTAGGCTCCAGCAGTTCCTGAATTTGACCTGGAAGGCTTACTTTCCAGTTGATTTTGTGTTTTATCCCGTCCTTGATCCCAGACACAGAGCTCCTAATGGCAGTCGTAGCTTATTGCTCCATCTCCTGAAAACAGATCTGAGCTTCACCAGCTCTTACCAGGCACCTGAGGCCACCAGGCACGTTGCAAACGGTGGTAGCCTTTGGCCAGCACTGTCTTCTGATCACTTTGCACTTGCCTCGTCTCATTATGGTTTTGGTGAACCATCCTGGCTTACAGCATGTGTCTTCACTGATTTACACAGAGCTCTCTATACCTCATGCTTTGCCTCTCTCAGAAGCACACTGCTTTGGTTTTCTTCCCATAGATGAATCTACAGTTAACGCTTGTTTCTGCTCATCCACGCACATACAGCTCAGTCTGCACACTTCTGAATTTAGTCATGTTACATCCCGTGTTACCTGATAACGATCAGTAGCTGGGAACCGACAGTTTAATTGACTGTTTGGAAACTCAGCTAAAAGTTTTTATCCCTTTCCCATTATATTTGGGGAATAAAATGGAAGTTTCAATAATTTACAAACACAAGAAAAGGTTTGCTTCATTCCTGAACTCATCAGCTCAGCTACTGCGGGGGTCCTTATGCCACCAGGACTTCCCACATTTCATTGACTGCACCAAAACATCTCAGACCTGAATCCAAGATTCTCATCAAACACTCTTTTCTGCAAGTTTACCACTGCTGGGGGGCTGGGGACTGCACCCACAAATACACAGCACCCCAGGGCTCCTCCTTCTCCAGCAACATGGACAACCATTAAAGCTCCACGCAGCCCTCTGCCCTCACTGCTGTAAACTCAGGGAGTTTGTTGTTGCAGTTGGATGCTACTAAGGAGAGGCAAAAGGATGAACCCCCAAATCTGCATGACCCCCCCCCCCCAAGTCAGCAGCCCCAGCAAACCCCAGGCTTCCCCAGAGGGGCTGATTTTGCTTTATAGCTGAAATATACAGGCTCAGCCCCTCAAGATACAGCAGAGGCACTGAAGAACCATGCTCACCACCCTCCTAGTAGCTGACAGCATTTTTTTTTCTAGGATGTTGATTACTCACTTCAAAGTGAATATTAGTTGTTAAGTGTCCCATGCCTGAATGAACTGCCATAAACCATCAACATAGAGTGCTGCTAGTTGCATATAGTATTTAACACCATCCTTATTTTCTAAGTTACCATGACATTTTTGACCCGAAATGGTTAGTTTTTAATTAGTAAAGAAACTGTAGCTTTTTCTTCTTTGATACCAGTTCTTAGGATCAGGTAGTTTTATAAGAGATTATAAAACTGATCCAGAACATAAAAATCATTTTACTAAAATGTTAGCTATTTGCATTGAACACTATCTACTAAAATAGCTTTACAATGTTAAAAAGCTTATATTGACTCTTGGGCTTAAAATTCAAGTTACATCTTCCTTTAAATACTGTAGAGCAAGGCTTGATTATTAATTAAACCAATTATGGATTTATACAACTGAGGTTTAATCTGCACCACAGTAGAGAATGGTTCTTATTAAAAGAGCTATGCTAAGGGTGGGGCAAAGCAATAAACACAGCCAATTGTTTCAGCTTTATCAATCTCTACATCAAATACTGAAGAAATATTTAAAGTTACATACTCACATGGTAACAAATTATAAGACATGCAATTTTTTTCTGAAATTTTCTAAAACTTAGCTTCGAGGAATGCAAATTTATCTAATGGTGAGAGCACATATTGGAAAAAAAAGAAAAAAGAGAATGGTGACTGAGGTTTGAGTCATCTCCAAAGGTTTTACGGTATCCCATGTCTCAGTACCGGCTTTTATGCTTCATATCCTTTGATAGAGTTCTCCAAATAGAGGACATAAATACCATCCAGGTTTTAAAACATTTTATTTGCATATTAAAAAAATTGTGCATTCCAATAATTAAAATCATTTGAACAAAAAAAAATGGCACTCGATTAACTGCATTTTACAGCTCGCAGGACCTTGGTACAGCTTTGCATTTATTCATGTGTTACTCTAGTTTACTGTAGTCCCACCCAAGTTCTTCTTTCATCAACATGCAAGCTCTTTCATGCCACCAGGACCAAAGCCAGACAGGCAGAGGGAAAGGCAGCGCCTTCATTCAGTGTCAGTAGTTCTCTCTATTCTTTTGATGTGAAAGGGGCAGTACAGTCATTTTAAACTTTATCCAACCTCTTTGCATCTTACAAAGTTAAACAGCTAAAAGAAGTAAAATAAGAAGGCAATGCTTGTGGAATGTACAGTGCATAATTTGGAAGGGCCGATTTCATTACGATTCCCCCGCTTGCTTCTCCTGTTCAATTGCTAAAGTGGGGGGAAAAAAAAGAAAAAAAAAAAAGAGAGGAGAAAGAAAAAACAATGATTGAGAAACGACAATTCCTAGAATTTGTAAAAATATGTATTAAAATATCTCTCGATCTAAATAGAAATGTAAATGATGGTAAATTAAGCGCTACTACACAGGGTGGGCGGGGGGCTCAGACTCTCGCCGTCTGGCACCGCCACAGCCTGGCATCCTCCCTCCGCACCCCCGGCTCCCCGCCCGCCGCCCCTCTTTGTCTCCTCCCGCCTCCCCCC
>VZTO01012369.1:75698-86154 GCA_013400615.1 Syrrhaptes paradoxus
GGGGGGGGGGTGGGGCGCCTGCGGGACCGCGCCAGCCGCACCCAACGCGGGGAGCCGAAAACTCCACGCACGCCGAAAACGAGACGCTTAATCCCCGCCATATTTAAAAATAATAATTAAGAAGCAGTAATTTAATCCAGCACCCAGGGTACCGCAGCCCACCGCCAGGGGCAACTCCCAGTATTTGCGCGCTGCCGAGTACAATAGAGGGGAAGCGCCCGGCGCTGACCGCGCTTTTAACTCCTTAAGGGAAGATTAATTAAAAAAATAAAGCCCTAGGACATCAACAAAGCCGGCACAGCACCGCTCCTCCGCGGCGCGACCCCAGACAATAACTCCCTTGAGACAATAGCCCACCCTTCCCCCCCCCACAATAGCCTCCGCGCCCTGCCCTGCCCGCAGTCCCTCCCCGGGAGGGGTGCCAGGCAGGGGGTGGGGGGGGACCCGGGAGAGGGGGGATCGGGAGGGGGGGGGAGGGTGGTGCGGGACCCACCGGTTTCGCCGCGCGGTGATGCTCAGCCCCGGCGCCCGCTGCCGCCGCCGCTCCTCACACCAGTATAGAAAGCGCTGGCTGGCGGGGCGGTTTTATCCCCGCGCCTATGCAAATGGCGGTGATGTCACCCGCTAACCATTTTGCCGCTTTCCGCCTTTTTCTCTCTCTCTCTCCCCCCTCCCCTTGCTTCCTTCCCCTCCCTCCGCCGCCCAGCCCTCCTCCTCCCCCCCCACGTACACGCATCCACAGATATAGGCACGGACGCACACCCTTAAAGCCGAGAATCGGTCCCAGGCCGACGGGAGGCACACCCAGGACGGCCGGGGACGGGACGCAGAGCGGCCCCCGGCTGCCCGACCCCCGCCCCGCCGCCGGAGCCGTGCGCGCCCGGGGCGGGGGCAGTGGCCGGTGACCTTCCGCAGCGGCGGAGGCTGTGCTCGGCTTCAGGCGTGGGGGGGTTTTGCTTCAGCTCTCCCGGTTGAGCAATACCAGCATGTTACTGAAATTTCCGCATTTACACGGAAAAGACGAAACCCTTGCGCTTTCAAATCTCCGGGAGCGCCCGTCTCCCCCCCGCCACCCCGCCCTTGCAACCCTGCTGCAGGGAGAAAAAAATCCCATTGATGTCCTTGCAACCCTGCTGCAAGGAAAGAATGAAATGCCGTGCTGCAAAGGGACGAAAGAACCCCCCTTACCTCCCCCGGCCAGGCTACGCCTTTGTACCGATCCAGCAGCCGACACCTCCGGCCACACACCGCCTGGCCCGGGTCCCTGGCCCCCAGCCCCACTCCCCAGCAGCGGGGCATCTCCAGCCCGAGCCCAGCTGCATGTGGCAGGGAGGGAAGGAGGCCGGGGCTGAGGCCACGGTGGGTCCCAGCAGGGCCAGGGTTGCTGCAAATGTCCCCAGTCGCTCACTCGGGGAATGCAAACAGCAAGCACCAAGCAGCAATGGGTCTTAAACCTGGACGGGGCAAGTGGCGTTGGGTAGGGGCCAGAAAAGGGGTGTACGGCGCGGGTGAGTCTTGTTTCTGCATTTAGAGCTTTGGGTAATAAACTGAATTACCCACGTGAAAGAACTGAAAGACGGAAGGGGGGGGGGGGTGTATCTGTGCGTGTAGCTGAATGACAAGGAGCCAGGGAAATCTCTGCTCCTTTGTCTGGCATCAGCTCTAGGAGGGAGCGCAGGCACGCTTGCTTTCAGGGTGGGAGGTGGGCTGGGAGCTGGCGTGTGCAAATTAACTTAATTTCTACTGCTTCTGGGACATCTGTATGGAAACCATGGAGCATATTGCTCCTTTGCTCCCTGCCCGGAAGGGTATTTGATATGAGGGTGATTACTGATGAATTAAAAGCCCTGAATCAGAAACAGTATTAATCTATGCAAAGAGAACTGTAAATACATTTCAGTTAATTCCCTGGGGATGCTACTTCCTGTTCCGTGTGTGTCCTCTCCCTCTTGGCCGGCCATTTTTCACAGCATTTCCAGAGATTACAGCTCGGAAATCTTATCCCCACAGCAATCCCAATAATACTAGCTGTAGTGAACCAGGATTTCCAGTCAGCCCAGCGTCTTCCAAAAGCCGAGCTCCTTCACATTTGAAGGTGTGGAGGCTGGTTTAATCCTCTAGTCCATGAGCACCTCCAAAATTGGGATGAGCAGAGCATGGCACCGAGAGTGATGGTGTGAACCGAAAGCGTTCCTGTGAGCCAGGGACTGTGCCAAACTGAAGGCCAGAGGAATTGCTTAGGATAGAAATGGCAAAGAATATATCATATAATTTGAGAATATTTACAGATTCTCATAATAACAGTCTTAAAAACATTCCCGAGGAATCTTCAGTGTTGGATACCAGCTAACTCTTGCAAGCTTTTGAGCAAGTCCTGCAAAATGAGTTTATGGCCTTTCACTGCTTTGAAGCTTTTGAGCATTGAACCTCATTACTGTAGCTGTGAAATTTCTCTGATGATCAGTTCATCAGCATCCCCAACGATGTTACAGCCTCAGACTGCTCAGTTTCACCAAAGATTTTTTGACCTCTTAATGACACTAAATTTAATATAAATGTTCTTTAGAATTTTCCTCTTCTGTGGCTGCTGCAGTTGCTCACCCTGCAGTCTGAGCAAATCGGTATTCCCCTGACCTCAGTGTGGGAAATGCACTCCTGAAATTAAAGAACAGGGAATGTTTGTTGGGCTGGGGTCTGACTGTTCAGAAGCCACTTGCCCAGTAGCAGTACTGCCTTCTTTTGTTTCTACACAGGCTGAGACGGGGCCACACATCCCTGAAATCAGAGTAACACCAGGCTGAGATGGGCTGTTGATTTCTGCAAACCAGGACCCTCTGCTGAGGCCTGTAGATGCAATTATAATCCTAGGAGGCAGAAACAAATAAAAGATTTGCTCCTTTGCTACTTCTCTGCCTTCCTGTATCTCCTTTCTCGTGGATTAATACTGAGATAGTCACAGTATCTTGGAAATGTCATAGATACTGTATCACGTGTATGAAGACAGTATTGTTCCGCTGAAGCAAAATGAGGGGGTTGCATTCTGGCAGCAGGACATAGGCTGGTTTCTGTAAAAGCAAACCGTCTTTCTAGCATTTTGGGTTACTGGTATAGTTACAGAAATTGCATATCTCCATGTCCTTTTATGTTTTCTTCTCTTTATTGCTGTTTGGAGAATGTGAGGAAGGTACAAGACTGCCCCATGTCAAATAACTTCTGGGAATAACAAACTCCAAAGCACAGATGGGGCAGAGCTGACATCCTCAATAAATGTCCTAGGCCACATGATGTAAAGGATAGCTACCTTAGGAATTCTTATTCTGGATATGGATAAGCTGCTCGGGTTTTTTTAATTGCTTTATTGGGTTTTGTGTCAGCAGTTTCTTATCATGATTATCAAAAAAAAAAAAAACCCCAATCAACAAATCCTTGGTGGTGTTGACATGCACTAGACATGCACTCTCTTGGCCATTTGCAAGTTAAAGGGGAGCACTTTGCAGCACATCATTGCTGATCCCATTTGCAAGGAGGAAATCAGGAAATCGAGCCCTCCTAACATAGTTTCCAGCTAACACGTTGGAGGGTTTGAACTAAAGTGAGGCTGCAAGTTCTTTCTTGCCTTCTAGGAAATTCACTTAGTAGGAAAGGTAGTAAGCGGTAAACCGTGATTCTTGCATCTCATTTGTGTGTCCATGTTTGAAGCCTTGTAAAAAAGATGAATATTCCTTTTCCGGGTAAGTATGTACTGCTCCCGTTTACAAAAACGTGATGATAAAATATTTGCTCAAGGCCATGCAGCAGGGGCTTGATCAGATACTAACAGACCTCAGTTAAACTGTCTGTGCCTCTGATTGACTTCAGTGGGCTTTTCCTCCAGTTCTGTTTCAAGAATGTTTTGAAACATGATCAGGAGCACAAATTTTCTTACCTTATGCTAATTCTGCCATAGAGTCTATGCACTTACTAAAAAAAAAAAAAGGAAGAAAAAAAGGAAAAATAATTAGAGCCTGTGTGATAAAGCATCCAAGATGAATTTCTATTTCAGCTTATTATTCATAATGGGATCCCAGGCACATCAGATGACTTGTAAGATAAAAATAAACTCTGTATGTAAATTTCTCAATCATATGGAAAATAAATTAAAAGAAAAGAAGCCAAGCGATTGTTTTCCAGGTCTCTGTTTCACATGTGAAATCTTCTTTTCACATGGTTGACTCTCTGAGAGAATGCTTTCTCTCACTCCATATACCGCTAGAGGAAACAGGAGCTGGCAGCAGTCCTGAGGGTGTAAATCCAGAGGCAATCCCTTTGGGTAGTTTCTTGCTGCACTTCCTCTCTGCCAGCAGCAGCAGGAGGGTGTCCATGGTGACATCAGGGTTTGGGCGTTCAGTTCTGAAAACGTCAGAGCACAATATTTGTGGTGTGTCACATTCCACCCAATGCTATCGACAACTGAAAAAAAAAAAAAAAGATTGATTCATGGAGCAACATGTTTAAAAGAAGAGCCTTCCCATCCCCCCTCAGCCTGATGGAGGAAGAGGGATTGCAAAATGCCTGTCCTAGCTGAACAGATACTGTCACTATTCAGCTTTATAAGTAGCAGCATTTTCATTTTTTTACTGTGCTTGACAAAGGGAATTTTGCAACAGGTAATGGCTTTAAGAAAGCAGTGCTTGTGGGAGAGGAGAGGGCAGGTTGGGAAGCTCAGATTGCTGCATGGGAAGCCAAATACCCTCCAGCAGCAGATGCTTGTCTCCCACACCAATCTGCCTGACTCTGCTTCCCTGCCTTCCCTGTGCCCATAAACAATAAAAGAAAAGCCTTGAGCCTTTCTTTTCGTGCATGTAGAAAGCTGTGACACAGCAGCAGTTTGGAAGATGGGCTATTTGATAGGGCTGCCTGCGTACAGTCGGTAACAAAGCAGACAAGGTGAGGCTTTCAGCTGTGGTTTCCAGCCCAAACCAGGACAGGGATGCTAAGAATTTATTGTCATTGTGTTCTGCATTTTTTAATAAACGGAGAAGAAGGAAGAGGAGTATGTTTCCAACTTTCAGAAAGATTTATTGAAGTTTGCAGGGAACCATCAAGCTTTTAGTTATGTGTNAGCAGCAGTTTGGAAGATAACTCCATGTGCAGGGCTGCCTGCGTACAGTCAGTAACAAAGCAGACAAGGTGAGGCTTTCAGCTGTGGTTTCCAGCCCAAACCAGGACAGGGATGCTAAGAATTTATTGTCATTGTGTTCTGCATTTTTTAATAAACGGAGAAGAAGGAAGAGGAGTATGTTTCCAACTTTCAGAAAGATTTATTGAAGTTTGCAGGGAACCATCAAGCTTTTAGTTATGTGTCTTACGTGTTTCACATGGGATATTTTGCAAAGGTCTGTGACCTGAAAGTGTCCAAAGGACCTGTTTTGACTGGAGTTTCTTGCTGCCAGATGCATGTGCAAACACTGTTTAAAAGCTATCTCTAGAAACAGTGGTTGATTTACAAAATACCTGAGAGCACTGAAAATGATACCTTCCCACATCTCCTGCCTGAAGAAGGCATCTCTGTGCCAAATTTTCACAAGTGCTTGTCATCACTTTCTGAATTTTGCAGCAACTTTTCTTCCCTCTTGTTTATGTGAGTAAAAAAAATAATTTTAAAAGTAAGTGACAACATCAGCATAATGCATCACAAAAGCATGATGAATCATTTCGCCTCGTGCAAATCAACACCCCCTTGATCCTCCAACTTGGGCTTCTCCTAAGTAGAAGTGCTAATGGTATGGCATGGGTGTCAACAGAGATTGCAAACAGAAATCTCAGGCAAAGGGAGCGACCGGATTTCTATGTTACCACTGGATATGAGTTTCTTTCAGTGCAAAGATAAAGCTAGATATACATTCAGAGTAGTGTGGTCTCTACTCAACACACAAACAAGTCCATATGTACAAAAGACAAGGCGGCATTCTTATCGGAATTCCATTGAAAAAGGGATGACCAAAGTAAACCCGCAGAATGAAACAATGACTAATAGCATCAAACTGCCGAGGCTATTGTCCCCTTTGGGGACTGAGAATCCCCTTCTCATAAGAAAGAGCATAGAGACAGGGAAATACCCCTCAGTGAACATCTGCGGGATGCCCGTGCTGTACTCATGGATGAGTTGCAGAACAACAAAATGTACCTGACATCATGAATTAGGTGAATTATGTCATTCCAACACTGGGGTTCCCTCCCTCCAAAGCTGACATTCTCATGACATAACTTGACGAGATACTGAAGAGTAGCATAAGTCACTATGCACGAGCATACAGCAGGATTATTTATTTAGCCTGGAAAATAGCACTATCCTTGAGACCACACCTGTGCTGTGTGCTCCATATATAGCTAGCACTGAGCTGTCTTCAAACTAGTGGCAACTTGGAACTCACCCCAGGTTTATTGCTTTGTGTTGATTTTCTTGGGTGGATTTTACCATGTGGGCTGAATGCTGCTAGTCATATCTGAGGCATTCACTTTAAAACCATTGTAAGGGTATTCAGCTATCAAGCTCCTTTGTGTTTTCAGATCCCCAAACCCATACAAGTGCAACAATCTTTTTCCTCTTGTAAGATTGTAGGCAGGCAAGATATTTTAAAGTTAATGTGTGCGTTTATCTATCTAATCTATTTGTTTTTCTCCACTACTCCCTTCTCGATTTAATTTACTTTTATGGGGGAAAAAAAAAGAAGAAACTAAGCTTGCTGCCCAACCAAGTGTGGAAGTGGCTGGGAGATCTGATCAAAACTTGACTCACCTCCTTGATGATCAAGCTTTCACCAGGTGAAGAAGTGAAGGATGGAGCTGTTGGGGTGAAGCACATCCAGTCATTTACACTTGATTGATGTGATGCCTTCTTCACAGCGACAGTTTGTAAAAAGCAAGGATGAAGCAGTGCCTCTTGTGACTGCCACAGCTGTGGATTTTAGTTGCCTCTAGTGTACTCCACAGGTGGCAGGGACTAGGAGTGTTTGTGCTGGGGAGTGACCTTATCAAGAATGAAAGGCACAGCTCTCTCAGTGGGAAGGCTTCAGCACCCCACCAATGTGTGTGACAGAAAAGGTTGTCCTGGCACTCACACAGCTCCTGAAATTTTCTTTTGCCCTCACATTTTCAAGGCGGAGGGGAGTTAAAATGTCCAAGTGCAAAGAGGTGTGGGGACTGGGAGGGACATCTGTTGAAGCAAAGTCACATGTGTGGGACATGGGGGTTGAAAAGGACCCTGTGCTTGATAGGTATTCAGGATTTTCCCAGGCTTGTCTATATGTCACTTTTTCAAACAATCTCACCTTGACTGTTGTTACTGTTGAGGCAATTGAGGCAGGTGGGCAGGTGGCTTCGGAAGGCACTGCTTTGCCCATAGGAACGTTCAGGTTATTCCACAGAGAAGGGCATGGACCAGTGCTAGAGGTTAAAGATCAACAAAGCTTGTGATATTTGTGTTTAAAGTGTGAAGCTTAGAGAAATGCACCCAAGGACAGGGTCACTGGCATTTCAATATAGTGGCGGGGACAGATGGAGCAGAGTCCCTTTTCCCTTGCAGGAAGAGAGTTACTCACAGTTTCTGGTCGTAGTAGGGTCTATGGCATCTGCTCGCTCAAGTGTCACCTCAGTTGCTTGCTGTCACTAGGTACAAGCTTGTTTGTGTTTAACAGAAACAAAAGCATTCCCTGGCATGTTTTAAGGTTGGTAGGAAGTTGCTGCACACAAGCACAGGAAAAACAACAACAGTAACATGAATATGGATTGACGTAGTGGGATTCTTGCCAAAACACATCACTGCAGGCAGGCAGAGCTCACTTCTGCAGAGAGGTGTACAGCTACTTTGCACCTGCGTATGAACTATCATACAGGAGAAGAAGGAGCAAAAATACATAGGTTCCAATTTTTCAGAGCATGAGTGTTTTGCTACTGGTATTGATAAGGGTGGGATTGAGTCCAGCTTCCATTTATTGCAGTTATTCAATGTGCCTTAAGCAGAAGGGATGTGAAACTGGGGATGGTATCAAGCTTTCCAAAGGGAGCACATCTCAACTTCTATCCGTAGCCTCTTTATCTTCTGCTGATTAGCCTCCTACACTTGTAATATGTTTTATTTCACACTGCGGTCTTGATAAAAGAAGAATTATGGGATGAGAAAGAGGAGCAGCTCTGTAGATTGAACTAGATGTGAAAGCTGGTTTGCTCTCCCCATAAATTATGGATGTGTGCAGACCCCGTGCTGTTCAAGGTGAATTTTGTCCACTGGTAACGAACTGCTGCCACCAGTGGGCTGCGGTTTGTATCGGCACACACTTCTGATGCTACACATCTGTGACACTTGTAACAGTAGTCGAAATATTCCAAGACTCCAGGTCTACAATGAAGCCATGCCTGCACCGGACAGTTGGAGGGAGCCACGTACTAGATCAAAAATTTAATCTCTGGCTCTGCAGCACGCACTGAGCGTAGACGTTACTCTCTTGATTTAGACACACTTGCAAGTTCCCTACAGAGTAATTTTCTCCAGATAAACTTCATACCACATCTGCTAGAGTTAATCTTCCCACACTGTCTTGCTTGACAAAAATATGATTGTATATGTGTAAATTGTAGGGATCCAATTTTTACTGGCATGGTTTTGCATATATTGGACCTCAGTCTTCAAGGAAACACAAGCTTTAGATATTGAAGGGCAACTTCAGCAGGAAAGATACACACATGCCCTGAAACAGACACGAGCCACAGCATCTTTGAGTGCCCACTGTCTCATTCTTTGCAAAGTTTCTCAAAGATCTAGAAATGAAATCACTTGAGAATCCCTTGCTCAGACCATGGCTAACACTCACTAGGAAGCCTGACTCCTCAAAAATGTGCTTGTTTCTAACCATTCCTCAGAAAATGTGGCCAGAGATTGTGGTGATGAGAATCCTTATATATATGCATATGTACTTAATAACACACACACACATGTGTATAATATGTAACATGTAACACATAATACGATATTTTATACATGGTATATGATATATAACACATAACATGCAGTGTAATATGAAATTCCATTATATAATGGAATGTAATGTTATAATATTATAGTAAATGTATAATATTCTATTACATTATGGTTTTAGTTATATTTCTTAGCTTGAGGGTGATTCAGATTCACATCTTTTAGTTTGCTGAAAAATATCCTACCCAGGCAATAGCGGTTAATGTTGCAAGTCCAGTTTACACACCACTAAAATTAAAACAAAGCAACAGGGCAAAGAACAGTCCTATTTGGATGGATTACTGACATGGGCAAAATTATTTAAGAGGACAAATGCAGGCTTCTCAGCCAAAATGGATTTCTTGAAAAGATTCATCATCCTGTAGCATCCTGTCCCTTCTGAGCACTGAGGGTTGCAAGATGTGCTGCTGTCTGCCCAGCTCTCCCATCTGCATTCCAGGATCGTTCACCCTGCCACAAATTTTCGCCCATTAAAATGTGATACTGAATTGAAAAATACACAGTGGATTCACGCACAAACTTCATGTTCAAATGCAGTTTCCTACTATCACCATCTTTGCTACAAAGTTAAAAAAATCTTAAATGTGCTTCAAATTCTTCAAGGCAATAAGGGACTAGAACTCTGTAAATGTGGGATGGTTTTCTTGCTGAGTGAGTAATGCTTTGCATTGGTCTGAGGAGACTCTGCTGCTGATGCTTGGGCAGACTCCTGGCAAGATCTTATGTATCACCTGCTGGTGGACCAAAAGAGCTGCTCCAAATCTTACAGTGAGCCTAAACCCATCATTTTGTCCTGTGTCCGCAACTCCAATACACTGCCATGAGGAAGGCTCTGACCATGAAGGGAATACTGCTAATAACTAGGTAGTATGTTGCTTTTCTAAAATTCCCTAATATGAGGAAACTAAAACTATGTATCCTCTCCCAGAATAATATAAGGTTATCAGAAAAATAAGAATGAAACTTTATTAATAGCAGCAGGAGGATATTCTATTGGCCGTCTGGATGAATCCATAGAGTACTTCAACAAGAAACAGAAGGTTTTGTTGGTGTTTGGTCAAAGCATGATTGCTTCAGCACCCTCTAACCAGTCTATGGACCTCCAGCTCCATGGTTATGTGCTCCATAAATAACTTTCTTTGGATTTGCTGACTTTGCTGACAGCTGCTGTTTGCACAATACTTGGAAAATAAGGTAATCTTTTTTGAAGGTGAAATAAAGATTTTGAAAATGAAGGAACAACAATTATTTTGAAATAAGGAACAACAAAGCCAAAGGTGAAACCCTACTGTTTGTGGGGTTTCTTTCTTCCTAATGGGAGAGAGAAGAGCAAGGCATGTGAAGGGAATTAGTCAAAAGGAAATGCTGAGGCTTTTCAGTTTCCTATTTTTGGTGAGAATCAGGGACCTAACGATGGGGAACCTGCAGCTGGGGAGAGGGACA
>VZTO01012370.1:0-14866 GCA_013400615.1 Syrrhaptes paradoxus
TAATAGATGGGTTTCCTTCCCTTCTGATCCCCCATTGCTATTTGTTGTCAATCAACAGTTGAATCCTTTATCTGCCTTCTCTTAATAATTCTTATTTTTATCGGCAGAGCATCTTGATGCATTGCAAGCCACCAGTTTGACGGGGGTCAGCAATTTAAACACACGCTGTGCAGCAGACCCTGCTGCATATAGCTGACAGGCAAGGCAGAAGGAGGGAGGTACAGAGATTTGCTGCACATCAGGAGCAAGTCAGCAGCTGAGCAAAGGTTTTGATGCGAGGGCTCAGGGTCCAAGAGTCTAGTCCTTAGGTCCAAGTTCCTTAATCCCCAGCCCACACAGAGCTATGCTGGGCCATACTTTGGTATAAATCTTTCAGGATAAAAAAATATGCATGCTTGCACTGCTGAATGCACCCAGAAACACAGAAGTCAATGAATTCCAATGAACAGAAGCTGAGACTGCTTTCTGAATCTTTGACCCATAAACTGGACAAGTTATTGGCGATGAAGCTTGGCAAAAAACAAAGTAAATCAACTATTCAGGGCTAAAGGTTGTCAGAAAGATAAAGATAAAATGACCTACTCAAGGGCTCCCGTGTCTAATAATGCAGACTGGTGAGCTCTCTGCTTTCAAACAATCAACTAACTCCTCCATAGATTATCCTCAGGAGCCGCTAGAAGGATTTTTTTTTTATGAGGCAACTAAAAACAAAACATTTTCCTCTCCAGCTAAAGTATTAATAAGCAAACATTTATCATCAGGATGCTCCCTGAAGAATGGATATGAAATGCTGCATCAATACACACTATCAGCAGCAGTATTAGTCAAGCAATGTGTGCACATCCACTTGACTCATAACTTGACATTTACATGTGCACATTTAGAAAAAAGTCTTTATGCAAAGCAGTCACTGCAAGTGGGTACAAAGCACATTTAAAAGTTAAATAGCCAGAATCTATTATGATCTACTCCATATATTTGTTTTAGGTGAAATGTAAGATATGTTTTATTTATTTCCCCACAGGTCTCACTTGCATATAGGATTTTTATCTAGTAGATCCTTAGTAGACAAGCAAATATATATGGTATATGTTCAAAAGAAATCTTTAAAACTAGTTAATTGTTTAACACTGACCATGTTAAATGCTTTGCTTGTTTGGTCAGCTTGAATTTGTTTGGTCCAGAAAAAACTGTGAAATAGTAAATACTAATAAAAAAAAAAAAGCTAAAAAAAATCCCTGGCAAGTAAGGTGACTTTGAATTACGTTTTTGTTTTCATTTTCATGGAATGCCTAGAATGGCTTTTCCTGAATGGCAAGTTTTAATCACAACTGAAAATTTAATTTGAATACTAATGCGTGCCTTCCTATACTTCTAGACAGACCTTTCAGTTGGAGAGGAACAATCTGCTCTGGCAAATAGGAGAACTATGCCAAATCTTCTATCAGCCCTAAAGCCATGACCACATAATACATTAAAATCAAACTCCTTCGATTTACATGAAATACAACTCCACTAAACAAGGGTTTGAGTAACAAGCATTCAGGTCAGAGAAGAAATTGTATCAAAAAGAGTTTCATGAAGAAAAAAAAATAATCAGTGATATAATCCTCCTTTTTTGGTTCCAAAGCTGGTCTAAATCACCCCAGGGCTCAAGGAGACCTTGGGCAATCATCCAGCCCCTGGAGGCAAGGGGCCGTTATACCAAAATCGCTCTCAACGGATGGCTCTCATTACTTCCAAAAGATGTCCAACAACAGAGATTTGCCAATGTCTAACCTATTATCAGGTTACAGTCACCTGCCAATTTTTTCTTCTCTTAACAGCCCAGGGTATTTGAATAAAAAAATAGTTCCTTTATTTTGCAGCTGCAGTCTTCAGAAAACTGTTTTCATCTACAAACCTTCTCAGCTATAAACAACAGTTATAATAATTTTCATTGCTGAACTCTGTATTGTCTGCAACTGGTCCATATGTTTCCTGAACTGCAGTGGCCAAAACTGGACACAGCACTGCTGGGGGGACCTTGTTCCTGCTGGAAAGATGGGAAGAATGCCGGAGGGGTCTTATAAGCAAGGTGTCTGCTTTGGTTTTTGTTTTGGCTTTGGTTGCATTTGTTTTTCAATAGTACAACAATATTGAACCCTGGTTAACTTGCAATCAACACAGCCCTCATATTCTTCTGAGATATTTGCACCCCTTCCCAGACTGATGACACCATAAGCATTTGCAGCGTAGTTCTCAATTCCTGATTCAAGAAAACAGCCATGAATCCAGCATATCCTGTCCTTCTCCCCTGAACTATCATCCATACCTCTTTCAATCTTAATAGTGAGCAACAGATAATCAAACTCTAAAAATGCCGTTCCAGCTATTTTTGCATCCACCCTGAGTTTGACTCATGACTTCAGGAGACCTCCCTTACAACTGTTTATTTTTCCTCCCATTGTCCACATCCACTTTATTACATACACTGACACCATGTAGGAAGAGTATAAGGCACAGAAGAGTCACAATATTCCTATCTTTCTGAGTTCAGTGCAGGCTGTTGACCTTGAAAAGCATATTCTTTCAAACTAATAGTGCTTACTTGGATAATAATTTGATTGAAGAAGAGCTTGAAGAAGAAGAGGTCAAAAGAATTTTTATTCTTTCACTAAGAAGCCTGGATGTTACCTTTGGCAGCTTGCGCTTTCCATTTCTCTCGGTTCTGCTGCACCACCTCAGTCCAGGTGGCTTTAAAACATTTGAAGTCCACAGTGAGTATGGAGCAGTTGAGTGAGGCACTTCCTTCGGATCCAGTGCTCTTGACACTTGATCTTTTAACTTCAGAGGGACTAATGCTATTCAGACTGGGACACAAGATCACAAAACACAGAATAAATCAATATTCCATACACCCAAATACAGTTAAAAAGAAATAATGACTCTAAGTCTAGATAACTTATGACACTCAACCAGGAAAAAAAAAAACTAAGCTTGAATACCTCATCCTCCCCTTCCTCCTTCCCACCCCAGGGCAATGGATGTTAAAGCAAACAGCACAACCTGAGCCAGTCTTAGAAATAAAGGGCAGCTTTTCCCTGCTTATTTTTTGGTATCCATAGTTCCTAAGAAATAAAGTGTTGCCATTACCTTTCTTGTGCATTTTCACTCCCTAAATATTAATTGCAGAGTCAGACAATGCTAGAAATCAAATATGTCAAGGGAGGAACCTCCTAAAATTCACCAATGGGAGCCATTAGGCACAGGACCGGAGGCCAGCCTTTGTCCAGAGTTTGGTGACCTCAGCTGAGACTGAAATCAGACACTCATTTCAGTTACAGACCCTACAGGTGTTTTTCAAGGATGGATACCTCATTGCGTGCATTTTAATAAAGACAGCGAGAAAACTGACACAGATACTAGTGCTTGCTCTCTGCGTCACACCCAAAGAGTAAAGAAGTCACCTGGGAGAGGGAATCCTGACTTGGTAGCCCTCCGCTAGGGAGCACTAGCCATGTGGCATTTGAATCCCTGTCCATGAAACTACTAGAAGAGTAGTTTCTCTACAACAGCAGAGCAGGTTGAATGAGCCAAGACTCCTTACATTGAAACTCCAGGTGCATTCTGGCGGTGCATTTGTGTAACCCTAAATACTGTCACTAAAGTGTGCTTATACTTCCCAGACCTCTTTTGTATTTCAATTCCATTTATACTTCCAGACATAAAGAAATGAGTGCCTCCCAACAACTCCCACTACCTTCTCTCTGACATTAGTGACTAAGCGAGCACTGAAGTTCATAATTGCATGGCTACAACCCTTTGTGCTCACTGCCTTTGGAGGCATGGCTCAGGTTAATGTCAGCCTCCTTCTTTGCCCTTCCCTGGGCTGGAGTTTCTCTGCAACAAAGTCATGTCACAACGTGAGCTGTGGTGTCAGCAATGTGAATATGGGGCTTTAAGCCACATGGAAGTTGTAGACTGTGGAGGGAGAACTGGGGTAGTTGGGATCAATGGCAGTATGTGCAGAGTGATGGTTATTCACCTGGAACGCCTGAACCCGGACATGCCAGAGCGGGAAGCTTCATCGATGAGCGGAGTCACAATCTTCTCGGTCATGTCGGTCAGCACAGTAAACGTGGGTTCCACGATGAAATCAATGAAACCTGAGCAGAAACACAAGTAGAGTCAAGCAGGAAAGAGGAGGATTTACGTGGAGTCGCTGCTTCAGTGATTGCAGACAACCATACTGTAAAAGACAGAGTAAAAAAATTGTACCTTGAAAGAGGGATAGGCAAATACTAGAAAGGGAAAACAGAGTTAGACATTAATCCCTGACCCAAGAGTCTGCATTTAGCATGCAATAAAAGGTACCTACTTAAACACTGGAAAGAAACTGCAGCGAATCAGAACATAAACAAATGGATCAGAACTTGTTTTATACAAGGAGTGTGATATTTAAGCTAAATTCCTAGCGGATTTGGATAAAATTTGGTTTAAAATATGAATTCTCTAAAAGCAGAAAAGTAATATAACAATAATAATACTGGCAAGCTTTGCTGGTGTGGAGTTACACACAAACCTCACTTACTGCGTATCAGTGGGTTGCTATGAATATTCTCTCCTCAGAGCTTGGCCAGCTTGTTCTTTTTGATAATAAAACAGATTTAGATGATTTCACCCCATTTTTTAATATAAGAAAAGGAAAAAAATAAAGGGACAAATTATTTCTACTTCAGCATACAGTTGGCTCTGATCTGAATGCTGGGAAGGGCAGACCAAAGGGCCCTGTTGCCATAAGCTCATGAGATGAAGAAAATCCAAGTTGCAGAGAAAAAATGACAACAGACCGTGGCAATTCTAAGTGATAACAGAACATAAAAGGAGAAGACATCACGTGGGCCAGGCACCTGAATTCACAGATGTTTTGATCCACATCTTGAATGCAAAGGAGTTGAGCATCCTTCTAGTTCCATTTCCCTCCCTGATTTTTGCTAAATTTCTGAAAGGATGAGTGATTAAATGCATTTTCATGCCTAGTCAAATTGAAAATGTTACTTGCAAGTTATCAGAATTTCATACTGACATTCTGTAAATCTGAAGAAAATATGCTTTCGGTTTTATCTGAACTTCTGAATCATGTGCCTCCATAACACTGAGACAGTCTTATCTATTCAAATTTAGGGAAAAAATAATTCCTTTCCTTCCAGGGAGTTAATCAGAAATGTATGCACTACAAAGCCACAACAGGAAATTGTGTGCTAGATGACAACCCAGATAATCCCAGAAAACTTCATACAATTTTTTAAAGCACTGGAAATTGTACTGACTGAGAACAGTGTTAAGTTCGCCACAGGAATCCTGAGGATAATGAGAACTTGACTTACATATGGATGTGTGTCTTCCTCTCTCTATGTCTCTTCTATTCCCCTTCACTCAAAAAAATCTGTATCTCTTAGTGACCAGAGAAACCCAAGCCATGGTACATTGTCACTTCTGCTTGGCAAGTAACGCAGTGGTGTGGTGGGATCTGCTTCCTGAGATACTCAGTGTTTGCACATAAAAACAAGGTCCAGTCGTAAGCATCTAAGAAACAAGTTTTTCCTGGGAGAAGTCTTGCATCTATCTCATCAACAAAGACATGCAGAGGTGCCACAAGGGACCACAGGCAAATAAACTCACAGACCTAGAAGAACTTTTCTTTGATAAGTGGTATTTTTCCCTCTATTCTCTATAACATGAATAAGCTATTCAACTATGTTACCTTAAAATGGGGATTATAATAAGGTTGGGAAACATAATCTGCTATCGCAGAAAGAAAACTTAGGACTTTATTAATAAATTATGTAATTTATGCCATATTCCCAAGTGCCTCCCCCTCTCTGTGTCCTCTCTTTTCTTACCTAAAGACACTGTGATTTAAATATGGTGATTTAGTTTGCTAATTAAAACCCCTGAATGTCAAATAATGAACCTGGGTTTTAAAACCCATTAATGCTAATAACCATTTTATCATCCTTTTTGTTCTTCAGTACAATGAAACTGGTAAATATTTCTGTACCCCAGTGACTAAGATGATTTTACCAATTAACGCTGCATGCTGAGGGTGGATTCCAGGCACCTGCCTAGTGTTCGTTCACTACACCTGAGAATATCATCATGGCAAACACTGGCTAGAGGACAATTTCGCTAAAGCTCAACATCAAAAAAGGCAAAAAAACCAAACAATCATTAGCATGCACTCATCAGCTTTATCAGCCTTTATACAAGTTTTCTGAAGCTGTAATTTTCTTTCTTTCCAGCCAAAGGACAAAAAGAAAAGAATGCTGGCCTGGTTTCCTTTGCCATTTATTTGTCTCCCCCATTCTGCTAAGCAGTCTGACTTCTGGACATGAATCTCTTCTGATTTCTGTATTTCACTGTTGCATAGAAATATCTAACACACTCTGTTGAAGTAGAAAAAGGATGATAAATCAGTCATTAGCATTATCATTAATAGGTTTTAAAATCCAGACTCATTATTAGATATTCAGGTTTTTTTAATTACCAGTTTAAACTCTGAACAATTTATTCACAAACTGAAACAACAGGAGAGAGAGACATTCTCTCTTTTGAGGAAGTTTCTGCTGCTAGATTGCTTCTTTTCCATGGAAAAAAAGCCTGTAGTGCAAAACCTTCAGTCTGCATTTGTGAAAATCTTTCATCAATAAAAATCTTTCATTAATAAAAATGCTTGTCCACTGTTGTTGCATTTGCAGTGACCTTAGAGCAGCAAACCAGCAACAACAAACAAGTCGAGCCACCAGAACAGATTTTTAGGGTCTGTCCCTGATAGAACCAAAAGCACAATTTTATTTCACAAAGGACAGAAGTTTTTTATTTGTGAGAACTGATGGCTGCTTGCTGCAGATAATGGCACAATTTAAAATTCTAGAAGAACTTACTTTTGCAAATCAATGTAGTAATTACTATTCCAGGGAACAATCTGCTAAGACTATTAATCAGGTAAATAAATGAACGGGAACGAACTATTTGTCTAAGAATCTAGCCTACAACTTTGAAAGCCTTACCTCAGCAGACAGCCGGAAAGTAAAAGAGGTTTTGATTTGACAAGGAGACATTACAGAAAGTCACTGCCAATATGCGCAATAGACTGAGAAATGGAAATTTTATAAAGTTACAAGGCAAGATGTATAGAGAGTAGCCTATTAATGTCAATGGATTGCTAAACTGCACAAATCAAACATAATGACAAACAGTATGTGCTTAAACAAGGCTGCCTTTACATACAAGTGCCTCTTTTATAAGGTAGAATTGTGTTGGTTATGGTAGACACAAGCTGTGTGGTGTGGTGGACATGCTGGAGGGAAGGGATGCCATCCAGAGGGACCTTGACAAGCTTGAGAGGCGGGCACATGCCAACATTATGAAGTTCAACAAGGCCAAGCGCAAGGTCCTGCACGTGGTTCGAGGCAACCCCAAGCACAAACAGGCTGGGCAGAGAATGGATAGAGAGCAGCCCTAAGGAGAAGGACTTGGGGGTGTTGGTTGATGAGAAGCTCAACATGACCCGGCAATGGGCACTTGCAGCCCAGAAGGCCAACCATATCTTGGGCTGCATCAAAATAAGTGTGACCAGCAGGTTGAGGGAAGTGATTCTCCCCCTCTACTCTGCTCTCGTGAGACCCCACCTGGAGTACTGTGTCCAGCTGTGGGGCCACCAAAATAAAACAGACATGGACCTGTTGGAGTGAGTTCAGGGTGGGGTCATGATGATTATCAGAGGGCTGGAGCACCTCCCGTATGAGGACAGTCTGAGAGAGTTGGGGTCGTTCAGCCTGGAGAAGAGAAGGCTCCAAGTCTCTAAACGTGCTTCCCTCCACACCAGCCAGAGAGAGAGAGTGAGTTTATCTTCTCCCACAGCACAGCAGCAGGTGTAGTATGTCCAGGAGTCCCCAACATAGGTTCTAGCTAAGACTGCAGCGCTTCAAGTTTGTTGCTGCTTCCCCTAACCGAGCTGCTGGTAGAATAAAAATGCCCTCAGTAGCTGCACTGTGCTCTACACATATTCCCACTCTTCTGGGTTACCACTGCAGATGAGTAAATGCTAAAAGTCTGGCAATCAGGCCAGGCTTGCATAGCACTTTTTAAGTTCAGATTCTTGGCTGAACTGTCTAAACTTCCAAAGCCAGAAAAATCTGGGATGGGGATCCTCGGAGAATGGTTTGCCTAACAGGAACAATGAAATAATTTTAAATAGAAACAGCTTTTAGTCACAGATATGAATCTGAACCTTCCTAGGTTCAAGGATATCTTTGTCTTGACAGAAATTCCATACTTCAAATTTTTTGTTTCTTTCCCTTTAATACATTCTCTCTCTTTCTGCTTCTGGTCTCAGTTCCCTCATTTTTAGGGTCCATGTTATCTTTCTTGTGTTATTCCACTTTGCACCCTATTCTCCAGTCAAAGTTAGATCACACTCTTCTGGATACTTCACTTGCTTCCTAGCTATAAAAATCCACGCACAAATCCACCTTTTCTGTTATCTTTTCTTTGCTCCCGGTCTCCTGAACAGTTTTACTTCACTTAGTCCCTCTTGTTTTCTCACCAAATACCAGGCTTGTTGCCTCATCCTTTTCCTACTTTTCCACTCAATAACTGGAGGAAAGTTAGAGAAAGTGTTGTCAGTGAGTCTGTAAAAAGATCTCTGTTTCTGAACGGGTGAAATCAGCAGAAAATGGTTTGCCATTTCCTTGGCTTCAGTGAAAAATATTGGTTGGCTTGAAGCACTGGGAACTAAAATGTGGGAGGAATAAATAGAAAAACACAATAGGTTTTGAACAGGTCATTGAAGGGACTGACATTACAGTTGATACTCGTATCACAATGATATATCACAACTTTTTTGCTGACATACCTATTTGAGACTGAGCAATCATAGTAGACTTGCGATCACACAGTGGAGAAAAGGGAAGCCCTAGTTCTGCTTCTTTGTCACCCTGGAGAAACAAAATTGAGAAGAAATTAGGAAAAGACAAGACACACTGCACTTTGACATTTTAGGTCATGAAAGTAAAAACCTCTAATTTTGCTTTCTTTAATTAAGTTTAGATTATTTTTTTTTAACACAAATTGTGGAGAATTTGAGTCTGTCTGGAAAAGTTGTAGTCCAACGAGAAGATGTTGAAGTAAGCATCTTAATTTGAGTGAATCTTTCCTCAGAGCTTTCCCTGCCTACCTGGTACTTCTCTGTACCAACTGAAAACCCACTTGAGCACAAGAATGCTTCTCACTGCAGTTCTCCAGGGAACCTAGCAGAACTCAGTTCTCAGAGCAAACCTCCCAAGAGAAAACATTAGTGTCAGGACTGATTTTTCAGGGCTTGCACTTCTTTCCATGTCTTTTTCAGTCTTTCAGATAAGGAATTCACTGGTCATGGCTGGCCAGATCCAGATTACTTTTTTTCTTCTGAACAGGGAACAGTGTCAGGGAACACTGACATTGTCAACATTTTACATAAGAGCCTAAGTACAAAAGTTCAAACACACTTTCCAGTCCTCAGAACTGAAAGTCCTTTTCTAACCTCACAAGATGGTGCAGAAGATCAAATGTTATGACCCCATGTTTTTCAGGTCTTTCAAGCTGCATGTTCTCAAAAAAGCCCTTTAACTTGGTTCAGTCACTCTACAACATACTGCTTTATGCTGAGAAGACATATAGAATGACATAGTTCCAGTACTCCCCAGTAAGCATTCAAATTTAAATAGCCTGCTAACTATACTACAGAATTGATTCCTTAAATCAGCAGCTTACTTTAACTGTTTTGAACCTCTTGCCAGTATTCCGACTAATGTCAAAAGGAAGCTAAAATAGCCAGAGAAAAACTTCTGTAGGCATAAAAAGAGCTGAATTATTTTTCTGTTTGTTAATATAACATACATAAAATGAGGGTTAGAGTTTTGGGTGGAACAAGCAATAGTATTCTTCTACTGCTGAACAATTCTGCTTTATATTAAGAGTCTAAACCAGAAACCAAACACAGAGATATTTTGAATTAACATTCTTTTACTGTGCCTGCTGCACCTCTCAGGAAAAAACATCTCTCAAAGCTAGCTCTTACCTAATCATCATTCTTATCTTACTCCTTACTCTTCCAGTGTAAAGGCCACCCCAGTGCCTAATTCTCTTTAGGAAGGAACCCCTAACTGCCTTTCTGAGTGCTCAGAGGGATACCTGACTACTTCTCAGCTGGTTGGGCAGCTCCCTCATGGCTAGCTAAAGTGCATTAGTAAAACAAATTAATTCACACATGACGTTTGCTCTAAGAGATGCTCACCATAGCTGCTGAATGCAAAAAAAACCCAAAAAACAGTATTGTACTCAGAAGCAACATTCACACCTACAGCATGGTTACTTAGTGTAGGAAGACATGTGTCACATCACAAAATACTCGGAAACCAGTAGGGCTGGGGACCTGTACTGGTATAGGTTAAGTCAGGCTTTATGTCTTTGCAGAACACATGACAGAAAAGACAGGAGAGGGTTTGCAGGTGGAGAGCATAAGGAAATAAATACCTAACCTCAGGCCAGCCTAGTTTCTTATCACCACGGTCCCCTCTGGCTAGTGGTACTTCTCAGCTTGTGAGAGGAGTACATGTTGTTCTTCTGCTGTCAGGTAGGGAGGTATTTATTGATCTAGTACTAAATAACTTCAGTGAACAAGTCTATGCTTCATCGTAAGCTTAAGGGTTTTCCTGAAAAGGGATTTAATACTGCATATGAATTTGGAACTAGAATACAAGTTTTATATAAAGCTTTATCTAGAAGTGGAGGCATCTGTCATTCAAAACTAAGTAGGATTTGTTGGCTGAAATTAAGCTATTCTTATGAAAACATAAAACAATAATTTTGTCTTCATTGCATGTGTAAAACAGATCGAAACTTGGGCTTTTTGTGGTCTCATATCTAGGTAATCTTAATTCCCTCACCAGTCTTATGGGACTCAGTAGTGCAGTAGCTAGAAGAGCATAAAGATGCATTTATCCTAAAATGTATGTGAAAATCATCCTACTTGCATGTGCCTCCTGTGTGGCAGAGACAGCTGCAGGTATGATGTATCTGCTACAGCTTGGTAAACGCCTTCTTGGTTTGAAAAACAAATTAAAGGATTCATTTCAAAGCAAATTCTTACAATGTCCTTATTAAGAAGGGACTCCCACAATGCCTTTAAAAACAGATGAAATTTTTAAAAAAATTGTTAGAACATTTTAAAAATTGTTATATATTTTTCTTTTTTGCATTCAGATTTACAATAAAACATGAAGTTATTGAACTTTGGAGGGAAATCAAGCACTTAGTTTTCTGTTTAGTTTAGTAATTCATATTTCTGAAAAGTATCCTGAACACCCCTAGTGTTCTGTTTGATTTTACTTTTTTTTTTTTTAAGGCAGCTCTTTAAATGCTTTTAATTAGTCACTTGGGGAGCTTATAGCTATCATACAGGGCTTAATGATTTGTCTAGATTTGTGGGTCTGTCAACAGGCGGTCCACTGTGAGCTATGCAGTAGATCAGTTCACTTCATCTAAAGTAAGGGTAATGCATTTTTCACATCTACCCCAACCATGTAAGTACAGTTCTATAAAGTGCAGCTACCTAAATCTATTTTCTATGGTTCTACAGCTAAAGTAGTTTGTCACATACTCTAAATTTGTCTAATTTGAAACACATATTAGCTTCCCAAATTATAATTTCTGCTGCATAGATAACATCTATATCTATTGACAGTGTACTGACACTAACTTCCCAAGAGGCATAACAGTCAGTACTACTGGTGCCAGATGAGAAAACTCCTTATCATTTAGGAGGTTCCTGAGAAAATCAGAGAAGGAGGAAAATATCTGTGTTCATATTTTCCTACTTCCCTGCCCAGTCCTAAACACTCCCTCTGTGCTGCAGAAATGCAGAGGACCTTCCCTAGTTTTACCTGTCTGAAGAACTCCTCTAGCAGAGACATGGTCCAGCGATGATGGAGATCCCAGGCCTTGGCTGGATGACTGATATCTGCTGTATGCAACAACAGTGATAAGGCTTTCGGCTTGTCAATTCTGAAAACCCAAAGGATCAAACAAATTAATTGTCTCCTCTTGCAGTGGAGAATGGCAAAAGTCTCACCTAAGCAGGGAAATGAGGTTATTAGAATCTTTGTCCAGGATACTAATGGAATAATTTCTGTTTTCATAAAATCAGACAGCTATGAAAGATTGTCTAATTTCTCCAACATACACCGTTCCTGTTGTTAACAGAGACGTTAAGAAGTGCAAAAAGAAACTTTGCTCAGCCTTGCTGACCTCCTTTCCAGGCGTGTTTGGCTGCATAAGCAGGCTTGAAGAGCTGCTGTGTTCCCCATTTCAGCTGGGCTGCATTTTATGCAGCTCAGAAGTTGGTCCCTACCATCTCACTGTAGCAAACAGTTAGGATCTGATCTTAGGGGCACCGATGAATCTCCACAGTGATTGATAGATGTTTCACCACTAGAAAACTAGTGTGAGGCCAGAAGGGGATCCTTGCACCTAGTTCCACAGAACAAAAAAGGATGGCAATTTCTTAAAACCATAACCTGAGAGGTTGGCCCAAGAACCCAGTAAATAAATGTTTTCTTGGGATGGGCAGTCTCATTTATAATTCCAGCTTTGGACTGCCTGAAATAGCTGGAAGAGCTGTAGCTTCTGAGAGGACCGAATAGCTAGCCACAATCTAGTCCCATACAGGTATAATTCAGGAACGCTCTGAACAGACCTGTGTCCAGGGTTTAAAAATGAGCATCACTCAGAGCTTTCTGCACTATAAAAATAATTTTATGGGGAAGAGCTGTGGACAAAATATTATAGCTCCCAGTGGCATACTGGGAAGAAGAAAAGGCCTTCCCCATACTGCTCCATCTGTTACTTTCCAGTCCTTTCCTCAGCAGATCTCAAGTTGTTTTCATCTGTCCTCTGGTTACAGAACAGACCCCTTGCAGAGGTGGCAGCTGATGAAGGGCAATGAGTAAGATGTGTTCTGCACGTCTTATAATCTTGAGTCATACTCAAGCTGTAGAGGTCACTCAGCTGGATCATGTCCTTGATGTTACCCTGATACGTAAAGGGAAAAGCCCAGGGAGGCCCATCTCAACGTGGCGACCTTTGCAAGTTTCGGTCCACCAGCACAGAAGAGAGATGTGTGTATACGGGGGTGCCAGTTTACTCCTAAGTGAATTAATTCAAAATTCAACAGCAGAAAAAGAATCGATATGGACATCAAAGAGGATGAGGGCCTCTGGAGAGGTGTTTTTGAACTCCAACACAATGGCAAAGCACCAGCTGAAACGCAGCCCCTCACTGCACAGTGTTGTGAAGTGACTCACCCTTCTGGCTGCTGCAAAGCATTCTTCATGGCTTTGATTTGCTGGAAGTGACAGGACATATCGGTGGCCAACACCATCTCAATCACCAGAGCTCTGAATTCCCTTTTGAACAGCATCACGATGAGAAGAGCAAGGAAAGAAAATCACAAAAAACAGCATCAGACACACTCCATTTTCTTTTGTTGTCTATCTGCAAATTATTGACAGTACTTCTGCCTTTGTCACTTTTTCCATTATCCTTCTTTCAGGGATGCAGAAGAGGAGAAATGATTTTCTACACAAACACAGGAGTGGGAGGGCTGCAAATTAAACCAGGTGGCTAATCCTTGCTGAGAGAAATCCTAGATGATTTTGAAGAGTGCATTAGAATTAGTATTCCTTTTTCAATTAAGCACAAACCTCTTAAATTGATTGTTAGAAGGAAGTAAAAAGACTGCTTAAAGCCTTGGCATAAATCGGGTGAACTTTTGAACCTGAGTCTCTATCCAATTGACTAAAACTGGTCAATACCTATGTTGAAAGTGTAGTCATATTATTAAAGAAAAAAAAAGTATGTTAAAAAAACCCCTCCTATTATGTATGATGCATATATGCAGTCAAGACCTTTGAGAACCTGCGTTATTTCCCTGATATTATTATATCCCCGTAATAATTTTTGTTCAGCAAACTTGTTTAGGATCCACTTTAAATTCCTTTGAAAATAATACAGATGTCCTAAAGATTTTAAACTGCCAGAATAGTCTGATCTTGCACGCAATACAAATTTATTCTCTCTTTCTCTCAGTTCAGGTTTCCACAGGTTAACAGAGAAAGAAAAACCCACGGTTAGCATACCCAGGATCTGGAGATTCAGAAATGGGTCAGCTTTCTTTTAAAAACAAGTTACCATTCCTCTTTTCATAAAGGTTTCATGAAGGATGTAGTCTATTTTGAGTACACCTCAAGTTCCAGCCCCAGGTGACCAATGCGCAGAGACCCAAGACTGCTGCGCTTACACGTCCCACGGGTGGCACATATTGAGTCCCCCCCACCAGGAGTTCTGCACACACATTAAGATGGCATCAGCCGGCCTTGCGCTTCCATTAGTGTACCCACCTCCACCTCCCCAGTCTTAGGTACAATCAGTTGCACAGTCAACAGCATTCAAAATGATGATATGGTGGCTGAAAACAAAGTTATTTTGAATTACAGAATCATAGATTCATTAAGGTTGGAAAGGACCTCAGGGATCATCAAGTCCAACACCACCTAACTCACTAAACCATGTCCCTAAGCACCACATCTACACGTTTCTTGAACACCTCCAGGGATGGTGACTCCACCACCTCCCTGGGCAGCCTGTTCCAATGTCTGACCACTCTTTCAGTGAAGAAATTTTTTCTAATATCCAGCCTAAACCTCCCCTGGCGCAACTTGAGGCCATTTCCTCTTGTCCTGTCACTTGTTACTTTAGAGAAGAGGCCAGCACCCACCTCACTACA
>VZTO01012370.1:15571-33621 GCA_013400615.1 Syrrhaptes paradoxus
TGTGAGCACACTCAAGATGAGCTGTTCCATAATCTTCCCTGGTACCGAGGTCAGGCTGACAGGCCTGTAGTTCCCTGGGTCCTCCTTACGGCCCTTTTTGTAGATGGGTGTCACATGGACAAGTTTCCAGTCTTCTGCGACCTCCCCTGTTAGCCAGGACTTCTGATAAATGATGGAGAGTGGCTTGGCAAGCTCCCCTGCCAGCTCCCTCAGTACACTCGGATGGATCCCATCTGGCCCCATAGACTTGTGTGTGCCCAGGTGGTGTAGCAGGTCATTAACTGCTTCCTCCTGGACTGTGGGAAGGCTATTCTGGTCTTTGTCCCTGCCTGCCAGCTCAGGGAGTTGAATACCCTGAGGATAACTAGTCTGACTACTGAAGATTGAGGCAAAGAAGGCGTTAAGTACCTCGGCCTTTTCCTCTGGGAAATACCTTCGTTTCCTCTTTAGAAGAATTACTTCATGGTTTTACCTCCGAGAACACGACATCGTTTTGTCAGTTGCTTTGTTGGCTATGTCTTTGCTCCATATCAGTGTCCACCTTAGAGCTGTATCCTAGTGAAGAACTCACACCCCCTTGCACTCACAGGAAAGGGACAGGTGAAAGGCCATTTCAGATCACTCAATCCCTATGCTAGGAACCAACAGCAAGATCTCCTGAAGTAACCTATTTTGTTCATGTTGTCCAGCTGAAGTCTCAGCACTTTACTCTCATGGAAATTAACAGGAAAACGCTACATCCAAGGAAACATTTTCAATAGCTAATTCTCACTGAAGGTGTGACACTCAGAATAAGCATGTGCCCATCCTGAATGCATAGAAACAAACTTTTACAGGAAAACGGTGTGATTGTACAACCATGCGTGCACTATTATGTACAAAAGAAGGCTCTGACCAAAGTCATCTTCAGTCAAAAAATGCTCAAGGTTTCTCATTGCAGTCTCAAAAGACATATTGACAAAAAAGGCTCAGAATTATTCGAAGGATGAAACCTCAAGTATCTTTACTGACAAGGTCAGTATTGCATTAAAGGTTACTTGCCAAAGCTGTACTCCACTACAGAGTTAAAGAGCTAAACATTTTCCAGATGCCTTTCTACTCCTGTACTTGATGGTAAAGAGCTTGCACTAAGCACACTCTGTTTCAATAAGCTGCATGGAAATTATTAACAATGAAATACAGTGCCAGCAAAGACATCTAAAAAGCAACAGGTTTTTTTTTAAATGGAGAAAAAAACGTAGTTTAAGCACTCCTAAGCATTTAATTCTTTTCTCCTTGACTGTAGACCAAAAGATCTCTTTTGATTTCATCTGTTTTTCTTACAAAACCTGTGCCCATTTATTTTCTAACTGTAAAATGTAGCTCAAATTTTCTACATTTCTTTCCTGAAAATACATTCCCTAACTAGATGACTGGATACCACAAAAGTGATAAAATCCACATAGACATCTAGGATTGCAAAATCCACTGATCATCAGATTTTCTCTTACTAGTAACATGAAAAACAGAGTGAGACTCAGCTCAGAAAGGCACATAAGTGTTTTCTTTCCAAAAACCACCACTCGGGCCTTTTGCTGAGAGGGATTTATCAGGTATGTCTACAAAAATAAAGTTACATTTGGGCACACCTTGCGTCCCAAAGCATCCTTCAATACTGAGGGCCCTATTTTTGAGTGCCAGTCTGGGAAACTCTGGACTTCAGGTTTTTTCTCAACAGCTCAGATCCTGCTGAAGTCAGCTGATGTTTCCAGTGCTTCCTAAATGTTTGCCTACGGGATCTCAAACTGGCAGTCAAAAGCAAAAGGACACAAAAATCACAATGTTTTGGCATTAAAGCACATCCAGACAACTGGCTTTATTCTGCAGCTGTTGCTTGATTGGCAGCTACACAATAATAAAGCCCTACTTCGGAGAGAACAAATAAGCAATCCAAACCACTCAATATTTTTGCTCAGACAATATTACAAAGCTTCTTAAAGAGATGGGTTAACCTTTGAAACTTTGGGTCTAAGCACATTGCCTCAATAAGACACACATGCTGACACTACAGAATCAATGAGAAATACCTGAAGCTAGTTTTGACTAGTTTAAAGCTCCACAGCAGACCATTTTCCTAAAGACAGTATCAATGCAATGAAGCACAATCAACTAGCTCTTCTGCTGTTCCTTGTACGCAGTGGCTCTACAGCTGCTGTTTCTAGTCAGTTAGTTCTTTGTGTTTCCCCCGCCAACATAAAAGGAAGCCAGTATGTGACAAGACATTACCAGCTGTAGCTAAAAATATAAATTAGATTTTTAACACCTCAATGTAGATTTTTTTTTTAAGTTCCTGCTTGCTGCCCACCATGAGACTCTTTTCTATATCGGAGGATAGAATTTCTCAGGCCGCTCCTCCACAACACTCACATTGACTGAAATCAGCCACATAAGTTCCTGAGTTTTATTCCTGGGGTTCAGCTATAGGATGGCATCACTGTCCACAAGCTGAAATAAATAGGAAATTCAGGCTAAACAGATTAGTGAGCAGAGCCTTCACTGACCAGCTTGCTAGAAGCCAGGCCCCAGAGAAGAGCTAATTTCCCCACATTTATATTAAAATAAGATATCTGACTGCTCAGCACTGTGTCACATTTAAGTGTATGCAGGAGTCACCATGCATCACGTAAGATCCCACAAGTTGCTTCCCCTCCTGTGAGAAAGACCATGGAGCAGGATTCTTCCTGTCTAGCACACTGGGCTATTTTTAAAGTACCACCCCGTGGAGTTCAAAAAACCCCATAAAACCAGAAAGCCCTCATCAATTTGAACTGTCTGCTATTAGAAAGCAAATCATGGGCTGATTTTGGCACATAAATCATATGTTGCATGAGACTTATTTTAAATTACAGCTTCTTATATCACCTTGGCATATGTAGTACACTGATTTATGCTCCTTGGACTGGATTATTTTTTTTGCATTAAGTTCCATTTATAATTTCCAGGCAGGGAATGTCAAAGTAGATAAAGGCTATATCTGTGCTATAGAATGAACAAACAGCAGGCTAGCTCTACACTTAATTACAAATGGATGGGCACAAAGGGATTCTATGTGAGACTTAGAAATTAGATGGGATTCAATTTGTATATTATAAACCATTGTCACAAAGTCCAGTTTCACTACCAGAGGTGAAAACAGAAAGCAGAAATAAGCAAGACAAACACACCTTTTAAAACCTTTTTTCTTGTAGCAATAGAAATACTAATATGCAATATACAATAATACATATTGCCGTTCAAAAAAGGTAATAACAGTCAATGGTGATGCCACAATGTTCCTAGGCAGCCACCAAGTTCATTTTTACCTCCAGTCGTCCTTTGAGAGATTAGATAAAATATTCATCTCTTCATCATCTTGCAAAAGACGATATGCCGCACTAACGTGGTGATTTTCGAGCACAGACCGGTCATTATATAGAATGGCTGAGTCTGACCTAGCATTTAAAAGAAAACATAGGAAAGGTTATGTTTCTTCCCTGTCTAAAGAGTCTCGCATTCAGAAGTTTTCTTTCGATCAGCTACAGAGATTAGTTCTATAGCACAGATAAAAGCACTTAAAGAGCACTTATAATATTTTGTTCATTGCTGTTATTCAGTAAAAGAAAACCAAAGATCAAAATTCACCACAAAATCCATTTCATCAGCTGAGACTCACCTAGTCTCTTTGTTACATACTTAAAAAAAATTGAGAGAGCTGTGAGAGATACGTAAACTTCGGGCTGAATCATGAGGCTCTTTCCCAGGTCTTCTATATGTTGCTCTCATATTAAAGCCTGACTGTACCCAAGTAAGCAATTGCAAGATGTGTCTCAATACTGTTTCCAGAACAGCAAACTGTCTGTAAGCAAGATATAACTGAACCGCTTTCTGTCGTGTGTGCACTGGACTATGCTGTCCAGAAGGGCAATTGCCAGTAGGATAGAGTAAGACCAAAGGTACTTCACGCCTTATTTTTAACTCCAGGGCATAGATCTGAGATTGATGAATGGCTAAACTGGTCTGAAGACAAAGTTCTTGCTGGCAGTTAATGGCAACAGAGGGTGAGTATGATTTATTAGTCCCCACTCAGTTTGCTGCAACTAGGCACTTCACAATCTTTGAACGCTTGTAAATTTTGCTGCCGTCTTCATCTTCTCCTTCTCTCTTCCACCAACCCTAAAGCCTTATAGAAGATTCTGAGTTAAAAAAATACGCCGGTCCAGTCTAGTTTGTGATTTGCTAATGACTGTCTAGCAATTTACAAAGCTTTAAAATATTATATATCTCTGAACAGGTAAAGGTAAACATATCCCCTTGCTGCAGGTGTGATTTTCTACTAAAGTAAAAAATGATACGTGTACTGTTGGTGTTCACTGATGAATACAGATATTGTTGAATTCTTGATCTATGAAGTTAATGTTTGATTCTTCAAATTCACAAAGGAGAAAAAACTGTCTCCTCCAAAACTATGCCCTCATCAAAATACATCATCACTCTGTACAGCAATTTGTCTTTGGCAACTTTACATAGAAATATTTTGGGACCTTCCTTTTTCCTGATTATTAATATGAAACAATGCTCAGGAAGCCGGAATACAGGAATTCCATTGTAAATGGCTGATCAAGAGAAAATTAAACACAACCTAAGGAAGTCAACTTTCCTGCAGTAACACTTGAAAGCAAAAGCTCCTGCACTTTTCTAGGTGGCTGTGCTGTTATTCTCCAAAGACTTCCCCCTCCATTTCCCAACCCTTCATCATGATTTACAGCGGCCTCACCGTGTCTGGATGTGAAAGTTGTTGGTGGTTCCAGTGTGTTCATAGTCATGGATGGCAGCTGCGAAGATCATAGCGAAGATCTCCAGCTCTGTCAGCCAGTGCTGAAAAAAGATTACAGAGCAATCAGATAAACTGTCATTTTCCCAGGTATTAATGCTTTTGTCTTTTAAGACAAGTTATCCCCTGCTGACAGTCAATGCTGCACATCATCTCCTTCCCCCTGCAGCTTGATAGCTGTTTTAAAGCAAACTTCCCCAGTTGATACACAAAAGCTGAACCAGTGTTTTTCCTGAAGCTTCACCTAAATAAACTTCAGCAAAATGGTTTCAGGAGCTAATAAGGCTTAAGGGGGAAACATGTCGTTCTTAAAGAGCAATGTGTGAGGAAGCCAGAGAAGGAAAACTTGAGAAAATCAAGGTTCTTCAAGTGGAACTTGATGACACACATGCAGGTACGCGCATACAACCAGGGTATGTATTGTCAGCTCAGTTGACCTGGGTAGAAGAGCCTCGAATACAGAATGTCACTAATTTCCTATAATTAAAAGTCTTCATCAATCACTGAATCATGAGGAGAACAGGGAACACAACCTTACAAGATGTATGACTTGTTATTTATTTATCATTTATAGAAACATTTGAGAAAGCCCTGAGATATTTTTTTCCTAATTGCCTAGGTGAAGCCTTATTTTCAATGCTTAAGTCACTTTTGAGTTAAATTTCTAAGTTAGATGTTTGTAATAATTTTCCTCTGAGTCAATCAATCATTTTATGTCTGTTTTTCCACTGGTAGCACAGAAGGAGTACTAACATCAAGAGCATCAGAGACAAAGGCTCTAGATACTGTAAATATTTGTCTGAAATGCTTGTACATATTATATTTAGCGAAAACCTTCACCACAGTGGTTGTCAAACATTTTTGTAACAGCTCACTGTCAACCTGCAAATGTTTTGAAAGATGTTAATGTATGAACTGCCTTTTAATTTGAATCCCAGTAAAGGCAGTACAGTCTTATAGATCTATCCTAGACATCTACTATAGCTCAGGGGCCGCCCCCGGTCTGTTACCCACGGGCAGGGGAAGCCCAGATAACTGGGGGGCTCTGCACACAGTGACCCGTGCAGCTCTCCTCTGGCCTTTCACAGCCATCTCTGCATAACCAATGAAGGATGAAGTCTCAGTATTCAAGATCTCCTTTGAAAATATTGGCCAGAGATATTTTGCACAATGCTACTGACCATAATCAACATAGCTCTTGACTTTTTTTTTTTTTTTTTTTTTTTTTTTTTTTTGAGAGGGAGAGAGGAGGGTGAAGAGATAAAGAAATTAGCAGACACAGAAACTATTTTCTCATTTCTACACAACTGGTCTAGGACAGAAATGGACAGCACTGGTCGTGGAGAAATAAGTGATGTTCCTCTTTCCAGGGATGACTTGTGAATAAAGAATGCTTTATAGCTGATGAAGAACGTGATTTCAATTTTCAAGCAACAACTTCTGGCAACTGCAATGGGGTGAAAAAATGAAGTGAGGTTTCCAGGCTACTCATCTAGATCTGGACTTCAATTCCTCAACCACATTCTGCCATTTCCCAAATGGAGGGAATGCAAAAGATACCAAAAAATCAAGCATAAGCACTTGGGGACAGGCAGACCAAACCTATATTATGCACAAAGAACTACTGCGGGATATGCCCAGCTAGTCTAATGCATCCATTTCAGATCTTCTGGGCATCATTTGACAAGTCCCACTCCAACAGGATCTCATGAGCCAAATCTTAAAACATCACTAAGGCATCGAGCTCTGTACTTGAGGTCTCCTACCTCATCTCTTAAAACACATAGAGGAGAAGTGCTAACTTGCATGCTCTATTAAAGCATCACTTGTTGAACAAGGACAGGTAATGCAGGTTTTCAAATAGGGTGCAACACATCTGGGTAAAGGTACTAAATACCACAACAGCATTTGAGGAAGACCACTCAGTTTATGGTTTGGGAATACAGCTGTGAGGTGTGGGTAATAAATAAATCTGTGTAAGTAGCAACCAAGTCAAAATAGACTTGTGAGTAATGGGAGGGAAATAGCAGGTAAGTAATTGGAACCTTTTAGTCCTTTTTTTCTGCTACAACTTTGCAAGGAAAAGCAAACAAGATGGCAAAAAGCCCGCAGAGAATGAATGCAATCTCCATCAAAGTGGTGATAACGCCTTTCACTAGTCTGTGATGGACTTCATTTTAGGAACAGAGAGCTGGTTTTAAAGAACAAAGCCATCAAGAACTACTGAGAAAGCAGCAGGACACTGTCACAGGTGAAGAGAGCGAGGAAATGTGAATATTTTTCATTTCTAAAGAGCTGACAAAAACAATCCAGAACAAAACCTTCAAACTTTCTGAGATGATAGGGGGATGGTGCAGGAAGAAGGCATGAAAGAACAAATATTGGCTTCCACAGCAGAAACAAAAAAAGGGTAATGAGGCATGATTAGCTTTCACAACCACACAATAAATATGAAGAATTAGCTACTAAGGCAAGTCATTGGCATGTAAACAAAAGGATGGATGCATACAGAAAGAAAAAGGAAGAGGAAAGAGCAGTGTTTCCAAATCTAATTAAACAAATGGATGCATTTCCAAGAAAATGCTACAAAGCAAAGACAGCAACAATTATCTTCTTTCCTTACACAGAGTTTATGGTTTTTTATTTCAAAGTAGTTACAATTTTCAGAGCTCATGATGATCTGGTTATTAATCACAATAGTCTAGAGGGGAGAATGATCTCACTTCCCTTTGGTTCAAAGAGATGTGACAGAAGCCCTGCACTTCTGCAGCTTTACAGGTCTGCTGCAGGAAATATTATCCTGTATCTCTGGACAGTATCAGAGAAAGAATTCTTAAACTTCATCATTTGCACCTCATTGTGTGCATTCGCAAAAAAATCATATAGGGATTCCTAATAATCATAAAGATTAATTCAGAAAACAACACCAGAGAAAGTAATAATCACAGCTGAGCAACAGAGTTAAATAAAGGAAAGAATGAAACAAGCAACAAGTGTGTCAGCATTTTGAAGTTGTTCCTACACATCATGCTTGTTTACCAGTCCTCTAAGAGATAAACATCAGAGCAATTCCAAATTCTCTTTCAACTTTATGTCTATAAGAGAACCCAAAATATTCTAGTTCATATGGTAAAGTATAACGAATTATTGCCAATGTATCATCCTGAGGAAGAAAATAGCAGGAAAACTAGAGATTTCAGGCACTGAATATGATTAGAGGGAAAGAAGATCTTTTAATTGAAAAGGAAACAGAAGAAAAAAGAAGCCTGGAATAAAACTGTTGAGAGACCTTGTAAATAACAGGGAACATAACAAAGGCAAATGAACCACGTAAAGATAAAACAGATAATTGTTTCCTCCCTTTGAGACTAGAACATTTTACCACTATACAGACTATTTGAATTAGGAAAAAAAGTACTTTTTCCACATTGCATATATTTAGTTAACAGATAGAGGGTTTTTTTCTATTTTATGATTTTTTCACAAGTCTTTGTCTTCATCCCAGTGAAGAATTAAACCAATAGCCCTGAACCGCCTCTGAAACCAACATCTTACATTTCAGCATGTCCAAACTACTTGGATAAATATTGTGAAAGAGATGAACTGAACAACTATGTATGCTAGAGTAAGGATAAGATACTGATGTGAGCAAATTCTGGAAACAGGAAAACGCCCCCTACCTTTCTTTGCCATGTGTGAACATAATATGCATATTAGAAGCTAGTCCTGCTGTGAGCAGGAGGTTAGGATTGACGACCCCTAGAGCTCATTTTCAAACTACATTAATCTATGCATATTGAGACACATTGAATCCTGCAGGGGAGGTGGGGTGGAAAAAAGAAATCTAAGTTAAAAAAAGCATTCTAACATGGGAAGCAAAGATGAAATGTCTGTTGGCATGCAGCACTGTGAGTCTCTTGTTGCTGGTAGCAGAAGAGTGGTTTCTTGTTGTGCTACATTAGATCCTAAACCAAATGCCACATATCACTTGACTGTGGGAACAACTAGTGCCTGGGATTATTCCTGGGAAAGAGCAGACACTTCACTACATCCTCTGCAGTGCAACTCCATCACAACGGTCTGTGTCAGATACCTTCCTTGTAGATTATTGCAGTAGGAATACAAAAGCAAAGGGCTCAGCTCAAGCACGTGAGTCACTAACTCCAGTGCCAGCAGGTGTATGTGATCACAACACACAAATTCGAGTTTCCCTTCCAGATGTACATCTGCAATATGCACATTCTCTGACCTCTGCACCTATTTCAGAACACTGTTGCCTCTGAAACAGAGAGGAAGAATACTTCAGGGACATCAAAAAGAAAGTATTTGAATACTGAAGAGGTCTTATTTGTCACTTCAAACATCAGCCATCACAAGAGCAGGTGACTTTGAGAGGCATGAGGACATAGACCATTAACTGGACATAGGCAACACACGAGGGAAAGATCTCAAAAGACATACGCATATGCCAGGTTTGTGCATCTGTTGGCACGTTCAGATGAGGCTGAAACACATTCCAGAAAGAACTGAAGACAGATATTTATCTATTTCTTGGTTTTGCTTCTCAGGCAGACTGAAGCCTGGCATACACACAGCTGTTCCTCTTTCCTCTGACCAGCTTTAGCTTTGTTTCTACAATTGTCCTCAAACTTCACACAGCACATTTTGGTGCTGCAGTCTGCATGCAGCATAGCATCCCTGGCTAAACAGGCCCCAGAAACCGTTTGCAACAGCTATAACCACTGAGGTATCACTGGACTACATTTAATGATGCACAAAAGTCTGTTAATGTCTTACATGACATAGTTTGAGAGTGTTCCTCTTCAACCTGGGCTAACACCTTCATGTCAGAGAAGCATAGTATATAAAAGCAGCAGAAAAGCAAGTCAACAGAAATAATCTTCCTTACCGTTAAGAAAATATATTTTACAATCTCAAAGAAGAAATGAGTCAAGAGAAAAGGCTGCACTACTTTTAAGTGTTTACACATTGCCATGAAACTGTGCAGAAGGATAGCTCTGAATACATAGGCTTTATATATATTACTGGTTCTGACATGTGGTAAAGAAATAGGCAAATTCAGCTCTCACTTCCAGTGTTACCAGGGGGATTATAAAGTCAGAGGTCCTCTGGTATTTCTGCAATATCTCCTTCTCCTTTATTCCCAATGATTCTAATCCAGTTTTCTATGCAGGAAGAAGTTAATGAGGACCAAAGTTAACTCACTCAAACAGTAATTGTCCAGAGTGATTTCTTAAATAACTTGACTCAAGAAAAATTATCCAAGTCTTTAAAAAGTAGGTAACCTAAAACTGTACCCAAGAAAAGAAGAAATAATGCAATCCGATGAAAAAAGAAGGTGGGTTATACCTCTATAATCTATCAGCTATATCAAGCTGATACAGGAAGATCATCCTCGAGTTAATCTCCTCCAGAAAGTCACAGTTGCACTAAGCTAAGCATTCACATCTGTGGTTATATCAGAACATTTTCCAATAAAGACAACTTACCTATCAACTCAGGCCAAGGAAATGTCCTAGAGAAAATCTGTCCTCTGACCACCAGTAGTGATCCCTATTCTCCTGTTTTATTCCTGGTTGTGCATCATGGCAACAAGTATGGTATGAATATACCTGCTGGAGACCACTTTAGGCCACCGGACTCCCAGGAGTGCCATCAACATTATTGGGGCCTGCAGGTGGCTGTTTTCTCAGCCCAAGGATGAAAAAGCTAGTGGGGGTGGCTGTCCTCAGCTAGCTCTTGACTCAGCTATGAAACTGGTGGGTAAAGAGGAAGCCAAACCCGTCCTTGTAGTGCTCACAGAATAGCAACAGATCATCAAAGGCGGCTGCCCTGGTTTCAGCTGGGATAGAGTTAATTTCCTTCTCAGTAGACAGAATAGCGCTGTTTTGGATTCAGTATGGGATTTGGTATCACACATTTCTATATCATTATTATTATTATTGTCATAATAATTATTATTGTTTTTTTAAATTTATTCTATTTCAGTCATTAAACTGTTCTTGTCTCAACTCACAAGTCTCTTTACCTTTACCCCTCCAATTCTCCCCCCATCTTGCAGGATGGGGGAAGGTGAGCAAGCAGCTGTGTGGTGTTTCCTCACTCACCAGGTTAAAACCACCACAGTCCTTTTTGGTGCCCAAGAAGGTGGTTTAACTCTATTCAGCAACTAAGCACCACAAAGCCTCTCGGTCACTCCCCCCGAGGGGGACGGGGGAGAGAATCGGAAGAGTAAAAGTGAGAAAACTTGTGAAATTGTCCAACAAACAATTTAAAAGACCAACAAAACCCAATAAAAAACAATTAAAAAGCCAATAAAACCCAATACAAACCCAGGAAAAAACAATTTAGAAACCAAAAAATTCTCTCCTCTCTTATTTGTCACTTTTGAGACCACATGCGGACTCCTGTGTCCCGTTCTCTTCTCCTCAGGACAGAACAGACAAAAGTCAGTGCCTTTGAGATGGTGAGGGGCTACAGCACATGGCACACAAGGGCAGGCTGAAGAAACTGCCGCTTTGCAGCTGGGAGAAGAGAAGGCTCAGCACTGGGTCTCTGGTAGCTCATGAGCTCCTCTGGCTTTACGGTCTTTAACCCAACAGCCAGTACACAGTGGGCCATGGTGTCAACGATTCTTTTACACCTTGGTTTCCAATTAACAGCAATATTTAGTTTGCTCCCACATGGAGCCATGGAGTGGACTGGCACGTACCCAGCACACGTTACTGGAGACCAGGGCTTGCAGCAAACCAGGGAACACACAACAATGACAGGCTTGCTGCACTTCAAGGTCTTCATATCAAATTTTCTCTGTACATAAGGAAAAACACTGGAGCTTTTTGGTTCGGGTTGGGTTAGGGGGCATTATTTCAGGGTTTTTCTCCTTTTTATCCTCTGTATCATCTCTCTCTCAGAGAATAGAAATACAAACTATTCCATCACTTACTCACGTCTTTTCATGTCCTTCCAGTTCCCTCTTTTTAAACACATGCCTAGATTTATTGTGCTCCAAGACAGAATATGAAACCCCATTCAGCACTATGGCAGCATGGGCTAGAATGAAATAGCACTCATTCATTCACAGATGAGCTGCAGCTAAATTACTAACAGACTGAGAAGCAGCAAGGTGGGAAAAGGCAGCTCTGAACAGACAGAGGCAGGAGGGCTGCAGCACTTGGGCAGCTGTTTCCATCCAGCCACTTTTCAGAGTAGAGTAGCCCCAAGTGACAACTGCCCTTCTTCAACAGTTTCAGCAGAAAAAGGGGATCCATTTGCTCACCACTACAATGCAATTCACATTACTCAACACTGTATTATTTTTACAGACCACAGCCTGCTGTGCTTTTTCATTAACTAATGGCCATAAAAGCATCACTGACCAATTTAGGATCTCACGGGAGGCTTTGAGTATACATCTGTATTAGCTGCAAATCTGACCTAACTCCTACTTACTTTAGGCACAATCACGAGCAACAGACACAACTTCAACCAGAATCAGGCAGTCTGAATCAGGTCTTCAGACACACTGGACCTGACTCCTTCCAAATCTGTCCTTAGTAAACATTGCAATTCACAGGTACAGTCTACAGTCAACACTGGAGACTTGGCACATGTTTACAGGAAGCACTGGAGCATCTCAGTTCTCAGGGAAGAGCATCCAGGTCTGGCATCGAGCTGAAAGGAACATTATTGTGGCAATCAAGGACTGCAGAAAGGCAGACCATATGCACAAAAGGTTGTTCCCAAGTGTAAGCAGCTCTACAGTTGTTGAAACTGGCCTGAAGGACACAGCCGGAGCTGTGCTACACCTTGTGAGCTTGCACCTCTCTGTCCTGTGCTCCATCACACCCTACACTCCGTCATTTTGTTCCCTATACAGTCCACAGCAGTAACCAGGAGTACAAAGAGGAAGAGAATGACATACATATGCATCCCATACATGCTGAGCATTCCCTATGATTAATTCTCCCCTCTGAGGGGGCCAGCAACTTTCTGACCTGCCAGCTGAACCCAAACTGCTGCAAAATGGCTGATCATCACTCTGGAATCTGTCTGCCTTCAATTTTTCTAGTAGTCCATCTTCAAACTGATTTCTGTTGTTTGTCTTGACAACCACTGTGGGAGCATATTGTGTGCTAAGTATCTTTGTTTAAGCCTTCTTTCCATTCCTGTCACTATTGTCAGACTTTTGCAGTCTGTAGGTCTCTATGTAAGCCAGTTCAGCTGGTTTTGCTGGAGAGACAAGATGGAGATTGGCATATCCAAACCATGGCTCTTGCCATTCTCAGAGAAGTGGAATGAATTTGTGCTTTGAAGATACCACCTTGCTCCCTTAAGTAAGAAAAAAGCTTAGACAATTTGCTGCTCCACATTAGGTGAAATGAATTCCAACAAAAGCATGTTGACAGAATCACCTCAACCAGATCTCTGGCAGAGTGAAAAACTGAGCTTGGGTTTCTCATTCATCCTCTTTTAGATCACTGCTAAAAGAGTTATCCATATCTTCACCTACCTTCTATTTCTAAATAATCCTAAATCTCTACTTTCATTAGTACAGCCATATCAAATGAAGTTTGTCTACAGTGCAAATGGGTTCTACTGTGGATAATCATAATTTCCTTAATGAGCCAAAACTGTTGTAATCTCATCATGTATTCAGGATGCCAGCTTCTGTACTTACCACTATGCCTGTCTTGAAAAGGAGGTAATGGACCGTCTGTGTCACATCTGCGGCATGCATCAGGTTGTGATAAGGATTTTTGTGTTTACTGTAGCCAACCTCCAGAGCTTCCACAAAGGACACCAGGGCAGAAATGGGGATCTGAGGAAAGCAGCGCAGAATCAAAAACAAAGTAATCACCTTTAAATACTGGAAGGCCACAATAAAATCTCCCCAGAGCCTTCTCTCCTCCAGGCTGAACAACCCCAACTCCCTCAGCCTTTCCTCATAGGAGAGGTGTTCCATCCCTCTCATAATTTTTGTGACCCTCCTCTGGACTCGCTCCAACAGGTCCAGGTCTTTCCTGTGCTGAGGACTCCAGAGCTGGACGCAGTACTGCAGGTGGGGTCTCACCATGAGGGGAGTAGAGGGGGAGAATCACCTCCCCTGACCTGGTCACACTTCTTTTGATGAATTTGAATTCAAGCTCTCCCTTTTTGACTGCACTCTTGAGAGCCCTATGAATCTCAGGAGAATGATACCATCGTTCCCACATGATCAAATGTAATACTTCCCATGGATTTCATGGGGAAGCCTGTTGGAACCCCACCTACTTCATGGTCCCCTATTGCAATGAAGTGCACTATTCAATTAACATTTTGTCTTGCCTACTGGGAAAAGTTCAGTGTCCACAAAGCCTTCAAATAGTGCTAGAACTGCATTTTGAATGGAACAAAACAGGATGAGAGGGAAGCTGAACAAAATCCGAGATGGTAGAAGAGACTCATCTTCTAACTACTGACCTTGAAACGGTTGATCAGATCATAGCGTGTGAGAAGTTCATAGAAAATGAATTTCAGTGCATGATCCCCACTGGCATCATTTAGTGCAAATACATCAAAGGACCACTTGTCGACATTCTGCAGGAGTGAGTAGAAAAGACAGTTAATATGGTCATCCCTTTCACAGTGATAGTTCAGTTTCCATCATTTTACATCTACAAATGGAGAATTAGAGTGGCAATGTCTTTAGCTTTTTTTCTTAACTTCTTCAATTCCATTTAACCAATGCAGAGTCTAATACACTGCTCAGTATTGTATGACTTGTATTTAAGAAGCTCCCATTAAGAACATGTATGCTGTTTGTTTATTCTAAACATGGCAATTCTCCACACCAGAATTTAACCAGCAAAGGTGGAATCCAGAAAGATAAGAATCCTCATTTGCTTTAGTACCTGAAACATTGAGCTGGCTCTACTGTGGCTGACTTTACCCTTCTCTGTCCCCCATTCACATGCTATGTCTATGAAAAAGAACATGAACTTTGAAGGAAACAGGAATAACAATGATATGTTTTCTAATGTTGTTAAAGCCTCTGGATTTTGCTGTCCCTATAGAGTTCTTATGACTTTGTATTGTGAGCAAAGCACTCTGATGCTTCACTCATGCTTAAAACAGAATAAGCTGATATGGTTTTTGCAGTAAAAAAAAAAAATACAGGCACCTGTGGTCATATTTTTATCATTTACTGTTCAATCAACCAAAATAATAACTAGAACTATCTTGCTAGACCCAAAGAGCACCTTAGCTCCTTCTGATTTTAATATTAATCCTGAATTGTGATTATTGCAGCTTAAATTGCCCAAAGATAACATGACCCTAATTTTCCCTATTTTTTTTAAAGATAACTGAGTCCACTGGGGCTTTCAGAAAACTACACAGCAGGAGAAAAATCACAGTAATGTTACATTAAGTGCTAACTGATAAAAAAACCCAACTTTTATAACAGAAGAGTAAACATCTAATTCCAGTTGGGAAAGTTCCAGTCAGCTGTAAATGATATATTAATGATGCAGTCAGGAGACTGAGGAGGAAATGTTCACTTCCCAGCTCATAAAGCTAAAGTATAGGGCATAAACCTTCTTGCAGAAGGTTGAGTTTAAATCTCAACTCTTAGGGAAGTCTGTGGGAGCTGACAGCACTCATTATCTAGCAAGATAAAGCTCCTTGATCTCAGAATTGGATGTTCCTGAAACCCTATGAACCTTTCTCTCCTCCTGAGGAAAGGTGCAGAAGGAGTTATAGCTGGAAGAATGATATACAGATCAGCCACGCAGCTGCACCTGGCACAGAACCAGCTCCCAATCTCTCTTGCCTGCTGAAAACTTTGATGTACTTCCCACAGGGATTTATCCAAATGACTCTCCTGAAACCACATATTAAAGTTTGACATCTGTACATTGAAGTTTCCTTCCACTTTCAAACCCTGTTGCAGGTTACCTCCCATTTCCTTGTGGCACTTTCACCAAGACAGACAATGGGGGTTGGCTAGACATAATGTTGAGCACTGCTAAGGATTTGAGTCTATCTAAAAATCAAGGTCTTAAAGCCCTATCCACCTTTGTTGCTTGTGTTATCACGGTCATGTTCCAGGACCTGACTTCAAGTCAAATAAATGCAAAGGACAGTGACTTTTAACTGACTTGTGTTCAGTCACCCATACCTTGCATAGCCACAGGACTTCTTATGTTCTGAATGAGACCAACCTATTACGGTACCAGCTCTCTCCAGCATGGGCTGATCCCGAAAACCTTGCTACTTGCCCAGTGTTGATTGCACAGAGCTGAGTACGCCTCTTGTTAAAGTACAGTCCACAGAGAGGCTAATCAGTGAGTGAATATCAAGGGCACTGAAGATTCAGCTCTGCTTTCACCTATCCCAGTAAATCATTTGCTTGCCAAGCAGTTGATATTACAAACTGTGTGGAGCCCACACATTGAAGGCAGGGTTAAGCTTCTCCAGAGATGATTTGTGGCCCAAGTCACAGAAGAGCAACCATAAATCACAGCTTTTCAACACCTCCAGTAGGCGTTGTAAAGGAAAAACAACCAAGAGAGGAGAAAGTTCCATCAAGAAAACATCTTTTGAAGCTGCTGCACAAACTCAGATAATGGGCAAGAAAAATAACGCCCAAAGCACTCACTCAGTCAGTTTTAAGTATTTTCCTGGTTTTTGAGTGTTTTTATTTTGTCATAACTTGTCTCAGTCAATGAAGCAAATTAACACTTGCATGTATAAAATAATTTACTTTTGGGTCCTGTGGCACTGAAAATAATGTCTCAACTATGCTGAAATTTAATTCACTGTAAAGCAATCTTACCCTGTAGAAATAAGAGTTTTGCTCCTTTCATATTTTTCCTGCAGTTAATGTTGTGCTCTTGCAGCAGATAAAGTTTACCAAATTTACCAAATTGCAGAACAGTACATCAGAATTGTTCTTTTGCAGAAAATAATAGTTAACCGCACAGACAATAAGTTTCACCGTAGAGCTATTTAGATTTTACTAAGGGATAAATCCTCGTTGCTCTTGTCAACAGAAGTTTTGTTATTGACAGTAATGACAATAGCATTTCACAGAATAACTAGGGGGGAAAAAATCTTCTTAACAGAAGCGTGAAGGTGTTTCAGATGCCTTAGAGTCTTGCAGCAACATCAGTTAGCTTTGAAAAGTAGTGGACTTTATGACCTTTAAAAAAATTTTAACACAGAAGTGACTCCTATATTGGGGAGAGGCAGAACTCTAAAGGGAGGCAGAACATCACAGATGATGTTTTCAAAAAAGGCTGAAAAATGCATTTCTAAAGCAGGTAACTACTTTAGCAGCTAGTTAACGTGAAGTTGTCTCTAGCACTACGCTGCTGAGCAGATTACCACAATTTACTGAGTAAACTAACATTTATTCAACTATGTCTGTATGAATGGCATGTATGGCCACTATTCAAATGAGAGACTGTCCTTTTTGTGGCAACAGGTCTTACTTCATCACACCTGTATCACACAAAAAGGAGACAGGCTGCTGCAGTGGAAAAAATCAGTATCCAACATATAGATATATGGAGAGATGCTGTGCAATCAATTAAAAAAACTGCTTAACTTCTTATCCACTGAAAAAGTGAAAGATTATACACCTAGGACTTGCACTGCTTACTACTCCATCTGCATTTTTTGCAGAAGCTGCAGTATCTCATTGTTTTATTAAAACCAACACCATTTTGCCAAGCTGATTCCACAGCTTTTGAGTTACGCAGTGCAGACATCCTGTTGGCCATGGCAGCAAAAATGAAAGCACATAGTTCAAAAATAAGCTAGTTTTGACTGCATATCTTCTCAATCCTTGTCCTTATTAGCATGACTCTGAGGGCAATGTTGATTATGGCAATCCAGAACAGATGTGCGTGATGTACTCCTACACCTTTTTGCATGTTTAAATCATCATTTTACAGAACACACCAAGAAGTCAGGCAGTTGTAAGTTTTTTTTCCTTGGCTTTACTAAACTGAAGCAAACAACAAAATGTACCATTTTCCCTTAAGGAGACAGTATTGAGAAATTTAAGATGAAGTATTATTTCAAAGACAGAAGACTTGTTCAAAACAAGTAACTCCCATCTCAACCACATCCACTACCAACCCCAAGGCCATCCAGGCAAAGACAGGTTCTAAAAATAGTTTTGAAAAAAAAA